>CAIGRO010263434.1:0-12195 GCA_903798355.1 Fraxinus baroniana
AAAAAATAAAAAAAAAATCAATCCAAACTAATCGGTTGGTTCGATTGGGTGGGTGGTTGGGACGGGTTCGGTCTGGTTTTACCCACCCCTAATCATGGCCCCCAATACAGCTCGCTGCTCACATTTGAAACACCAAATTAATAACTTTTCCTTTATGTACAGAAAGAATTCCATAAAATTTCACCAGAATACTCACAATGAATGGATCACATCGTGTATTTTAAAAAAGAAAATTTCTGCTTGTACAAAAATATTTTTACCAGAAATTGTACAGATACTCACATGGAGGTGGGCCCCATGTGAATTAAATATTGTCAAAAAAATGGGGCCAACCTCACGTGTGTATTCTGTAAGGTTTCTGGCAAAAAAATCTCTGAAAGTGTGGAGTTATTTAAAAAAAGAAAAGAAAAAATTGTGCGAATCCCACCATTTGTGAGTATTTTGTTACATTTAGGTGGGTTGTGCTTAAATACATAAAAACACAACTCCAAATTAAAGGACTTGCGGACGTGGATAAACCAAGGATGTACATTTAGAAAGTGCATTAATAGGTTTACTAATGAATGTCTTGACACGACTGCATCATTTACTTGGAAATCCAATCAAAGGGTAACAAAGGGGTCCTAGCCAGGGTGGATGATTTGTTACATACGTCATAATAAACACCATAAAGATGTTCAATGTTGGACACCTAAGCAAAGACTAGTCACACAACAAAAAAAAAAAAAAAAAAAAANAAAAAAAAAAAAAAAGGGGGAATACTTAAAGCTCATAATTTTAATTTTTTATTAAATCACTTTAAATGAACTTAACTTTAAGATAACATTTAGTGCATACTTAATTACGTATGTAGGCATGTGACAAATTAAAACCCAACAATAACTCGTCTGATTAATGTGAATTTAGTTCTCAATTTTGGTGATCTAACTGGTTGAATCGACTTAGTGTTGATTTTGGTATTTCCCTCTCTAGTAATATAAGGCATGATGACATTGAGACCCTATTTTTAGCGTGCTTGTTCCACTGCCAACGGATTGAAACAAAATCATAACTGATGTTTCATTGGACATCATTTCAATCGGCAACAAATGATGATGGAGATATTGATTGTGTTTAAAATAATCCAATAATAGAATGTCACGTGATATTAGGTCAAGAATTCTATCAACTATTATGCTGCTGCAACATGAATCGGTTTCATTTCCCAATAAAATTAATTGAAGTTATCCCTTCGAGGGTAGCCGAGTTGATGGAGTAGGTGAACACGGAAATCGAAAGTCACGAGTTCAAATTCTCTGTCAACACTTTATCGATCGAACCCGACACATCGGACTTGCCTAGTGCGGTTTATATCTCCTGTATGGTTTGCGAGTAGTATATGGAGCGAAATTTACCTAATAAAACTACACTTCTCCATGGACAGTCAAATTAAGCTATACGTAAGCACTAATTTCAGGTGGACCCCCACATTTTAAGAACTCATTGGGACACTTATCTCCTTGCATGCCTGTAAAGTGTCGTCGACACAAACTATATGTGTGTGTGTGTGGATTGTTTGAGTTACTATATCAAGAAAATTTGAGAAGATTTTCAAAAATCGATGATTTCATCTTTTGAATAAGTTCATCAAGTATAGTGGACACAGCTATCATAGTGATGAAGAGGGGAACTTCCTTTTATTTTTGGACACACAAATATATAAGTTGGTGATAAGAATAGTAATTATGAGACAATTTTTCTAAAATCTCAGACTAGTTATGAGAGATTTGACATCAACTTTTGTTAATTTACTTAAAAGATAACCTTATCCCAACCGACCTTTAAGTCTTCTGATGACATATTCCAAGAATAAATAGTAGCTTTTTAATTTCTAAAATACTAATGAGATTTTAAGAACAAGGTATTGAAGATGATGTAATAAAAAGAAATCTTTTTTTTTTTTAATGGGGAGATGGCCAACTACGTTTTGCAACTGTGCATGGAAATAATAGAGAGACGTAAGAATATACTCTTTGGCCATTCGTTACTTCATAAAATGTAAACTGCCGTTTTCGTATCAATCCTTTTAAAAGTCGGTTTGGCGATAAACTCCAATCGCAGAATATATGCCAACGCACACACGCACACAGCCTCACACATTGCTTTTTCTATATATTCTTTGGCCCATAACCTTGTTCTCATATATTCATCAATTCCTATAGCATCCCACAAAATTTCAAGAAAACTCGATAATTTCTTGACGAGGGAGAAACCCAAAAAAAAATAAAAATAAACATTATGGGGTGGTTCACGAGTGAAAGAAGGGGAATAAGCTGGAGAGATCAAACCCTAGATTCAATATCTGCACCTCCTTTGCCTTTGCTGTTGTTTTTTGGTTTGCTGATTATGTTAATGTTTCTTGCAAGTTATTCAAATTACAAGGCAGAAGTGGAGAAAAGCAAGATGAATTTCCAGCTGTTATTTTTTCTTTTCCCAGTTTTAGTGATTTTGGTGTTGAGTTTCATGGTGGATAACAGGTGGTGGCTCTACACCGGAATTTCACCACCAGCTTATCAAACTATACGTCAAGAGGGTAGTGCTCCGTGGGGTCTCTTGCTGCTGGTGGTGTTTCTTCTAGTTATGGTTCAGTATCAGTCTTCCAATAAGTCGAGCTGGTTTGGTGCTTTTTAATACCAATTATGACCGTCGTCAGAAGTCATATTCTAGCTATTTGGGCGTACTTCATAGTATTTTCAGTTCTGAAGATTCAATCAATTTCTCCGTGATTGTATGTTTTGGTCAAGGTGATTTTAGATTTCCTTGGAACTGTTAGTGGTGTAAAAAGAACCGTAATTTAGTTGGTGAAATAAAGATGAAACTTGTATATTTAATGCGATGGTTAGTTAGCTAGTTAAGTAGTATTTATTTTAATAGTTTAAAGGGCAATACTTTCATGTTAATTCAATGGTATAAATAAGACATATATTATATATATTCATTTAGGAATAATTAAGGTTCCCGAGCCTTCCTGGCTAGAAATTAAAATCTAAATTAAAGTCAACAATTAATTTTAAAAACATATTTCATATGATCCATAACAATATTTATTACACATTTTATCAAAATCTATTAAAAATTTGATTTTAGCCTCCGTTTGGTAGGTATTAAAATGAAAGTTCGTAAAAAAAAAAATGTGATCGTTAATTGGCCAACCTGAGATCCATCATAGAGATAAAAAGTCAAAAAAATTGGTTGGAATATGAGCTCGACGACTCTTTTTTTTTTTCTTCATTTTAATACCTACCAAATGGAGGCTTATAATCTCCAATAAACAGGGGCTAAATAAATATGATATCCCTAAATAACTAGTTAAATTTCTTCTATATAAAAAAAACTAATTTAAGCCTCCATTAGGTCTTAGATAAAAATTAAATTTTTAGTAGATTTTGATAAGTTGATGAAAAATGTAATAAAATGTTGCGGGTCCTAAGAAATATATGATTATAATTAATTGTTGAATTCGATTTAAATTTTAGGAAAAATTTCAGAGGAAGTTCCAAACCTTTCATTTTATTGCAAAATATATCTTAACCTTTCATTTTTAAGGTCATTGTCCCAAACCTTTAACTTCCGTTGCAGTTGGACTCCATATGACAAATTCCATCTACGTATCCGTCAGTGGACCCTTAAATTAAATGTTTACTCAAATTAACAAATTAAATGAGAGTTAAAATTTTCAATTTACATGTTCTACTGTATAACTTTAAAATAATTATTAAATAAAAAAAGAGAGAACTATTCATCATCATCTTCAACCTCCTCCCACGAACTCACTTCCCACCTGTTGAGTCCTGCAAATTAACTTTCTTTCTATCTCTAAAAACCCAGTAAGAAATCCCAAATTGTTGTCCATTTCACCAAACCTCAAAACACAAATTGAGTTTCTTCAAAATTAAAAACTCTATTATGAGAAATTCACGAAAATGCACAACTCAAATAATCATAACTGAAGATAGTAATTAGTCAAAATCTCTCCTAATTTGTGCACTCAAAAGAAAACAAGATTGAGCTGTGGCCCCTACAGTAGAAGAATTTTTTTAAAGCCCAACTCATATTTTTATCCGAGTAATTTGAATCAAAGTTCAAGCAACTAGAATTCAAATAATTCCTTAAGATAACCATTTTCATGTTCTATCAGAAAATCAGGCACATGTATATATACATACGTAAATTATATTGAATACAACCTTCAATGCTCGAATAGAAGACGCCAAAAACCAAACCAAATAACTGATTTACAGGTGTGAGGTCATATACATTCAATATCACTTGGGATTCTTTGCTGCTGGTTTTTCGTTTTGGGCTAGGCCTTGTTGAGGCCTCATTTTCTTCCCCTATTTGATGCTTTATTCATTTTTTTGAAACTCAACAATTTGGGATTTTCTTAATTGGGTATTAGAGAGAAGAAGGGGAATTTACAACACACGGAGGAGGTTGAGGAAGATGAATATGTATAATTTTTAGGGCAAATTTCAGCCGCGGTATTAAACCTTTTACTTTTTTTTTTTGTAGACTTTACCCAAACTGTTGATTTGTGCTATCCACGGTACCAAACCTTTAAAAAATTCGTATCTACAGTACTCATGGACGGTTTTCGTCTGTTTGACCACCAAAATCGTCAATTGACCCAAAAAAAAAATAAATCTCCACTAAATAGACAAAGGCAAATTCGAAATTACACTATTTCCCTATCTATTATTGCACTGCAGTGTTTACATTCCCTCCATTTTCATCACTATTAATATCCTTCTATTTCCCACGCAGCTATTCAGGAAAGAACATCTCTCAGATGGAGATGAATGTATGCAAGTGTGGTTCCCCAGCACACATGAAGACCTCATGGACGAACCTGAACCCGGGAAGAAGATTTCTCACTTGTCCTCGAAACCAAAATCTGGGTGGATGTACCTATTTCGCGTGGTGTGACCCTCATATGTGTGAGAGATCTAGGGAGCTGATTCCAGATCTATTACGGGCAATTAGGGAAATGGAAGCTGAAATCAACAATCTCCAAGCAATAAGACCAAATCTGTGGAAGACATGGCTGTTAAAGTTTGTATGTGGTGTGTTTGTAAAATGGGTTTGTACCTAGGTATTTTGGTTGGGTTTGTGGGATGGACGTTTATAGCTTCAGATAGTTAGGCTTAGTGTTTAGGCGTTGGGGATTTTGCTTTATATGCTGTGAAACATGGATTTAAATGTGTTCGTGTAATGTGCCATTTTCCTTCAAACGAAGTGCCCATTTCTGACTGTGTTCTAGACGGTACTCACTTTTCACACATCTATTTCTGTTTCTACTCTTGTTTAATAAGAAGTTAAAGTCCGTAGCACGCGCTAAACGTTTCGTATATATTGCATCAAAGATACCAAACATTTGTCACAGTTGCAATGAGAGTGATAAACCTTTTATTGTAGTTGCAGTGAATGTACCAAACCTTTGATTACCAATGCACCATGAATACTAAACCTTTGCTGATTGTTGCGTAACGAATACCAACTTTTTTCACACAAGATTTCGCTAAAAACCAAGTCACACCAGTGTAATGCAATGAATTCAACATTAACAGTCCAGAAAAAAAATATGAAATAACAAGATTTGCTGCATATGCTTTCAATTCCATTCCACATTTGAACAAGTGCAGCAATGCCAAAATAATTACAGTTCACTTTACAAAATCATTTGATAACATTGACAAAATAAGTTCACTTCCCAGCAAAAAAAGGTGAAAGGAGAAAATACATTGTGTTCAAGATTTCGATCCTTAAGTCTTGGTCTTCTTCAGCCTTGACTTTGAAGTTGTTCCAGATGTTGTTCCTTTCTTCCCCTTGGACACACTTAACTGTGTATCTTATTGAGACTCTGGTTGTGCTTCTACTTCTTGTTGTGAACTAGCTTTACCAGGCAATGGTCCCTTGCAGCTTCTTTTGTTATATCCAGATCTCCCGCATCGTTTACATGTCATCTTCATGCCCCTTCGTCCCAACTTCATTCCTGCAGGTAGCTCCGTCTGTGACCTCTTTCTCACTTATTTTTTGGTTTGTCGCCTATTTTTTCTTCTGCGGTTCATTCAAAGTGTGCTTTCCCAGCTTTGGCCCTGACATATGTTGGATTGCCAGGGAGTAACACATGAGGTATTTTTCCTTGCTGTAACAGGGATCGATGTAGTTATATATGCCTATTTCCCTTGACAGCATTCCTGATATTGCATGGGGACATGACATTCCAGTCAACTGCCATTTTCTGCATGCACATTCATGTTTTGTCAAATCAACACTCCACCTCAACCTATCTCTACTAGTTATCTTGAACTTATGACTACCTGTGTAGTCTGCCTTCAAGTATTCACCCTTAGCATTCTCAATGATTTTCATTACCCTATGCCCGAATGCATAATCCCACCGTTGTGCAGATTCTCTTTTCGCATTCATTCTTATCATTTGTTGATGCCTTTTTGTTTCCAGCATAGAGATGATGGGTTTCTCCCTAGCAACAACAATGGAAGAATTGAAAGCCTCGCACATGTTATTCAGAAGAATGTCACACTTGGAATGATCTTCAAAATGGGATCTGCTCCACTGGGAGGGCGATTTCTCATTAAACCAGTTTTAATTATCTTCATTAATGTCTTTCAACCCATTCATCGCATTCCTACACTCAGGTACATTTGTGGCCTTTGCTGCAGCCAAAACAAGCTCTTAAGGGTCAGTCCTTTGTGGGCCAAAGTGAAATTATTGTATAAATGTCTTGCACAACACCTATACTTAGCCCCTTCACATAATTGACTTATACAATCCACCAAACCCTTTTGTTTATCAGAAATGAATGTCCAAGCTCTAGGGTTATACATCCCTACGTCATCAAGAAACAACTGTATGAATCATTGCCAGTTTGTTTTGTTCTCAACATCAACAACTGCCCATGCTATGGGGAACATACAATTTTCAGGATCAATTCCTATAGTTGCCAGTAACTATCCACCTTGTGTAGACTTTATGAAACAACCATCCAACCCAACAACTGGTCTACATTCAGCCTTAAAACCCTCTTTACAAGCCCCTAAACAGATATACAATCTCTTAAAGTTAGGACTTGACCCTTCAATCTGCACTGTACTACGAGGATTTGTTCTCTTTAACTCATTTCCATAATCTCATAAAATTTTGTACTCCTCAGATGCAATCACATGCACAACTTTTGCACATTTGGATCTTGTCGTGTAGAAGGACCGATACATTGAAATCTCATACATGCAATCTTCTTTTATCGTTTACACAAAACTGCTCATTGGCATATTGGGATCAGACCTAAACTTTCTAATGTATTTTTTTGCTAGATAATCTGCATTCACCCTTTTATTTTGCCACACCATGGTGCATGTGTGCTCCTCTCTGAAGGTGTTTATTCTGAGGCTCTTATTAGGTTGTTGGTATGCATATAACACCCAGTGGCAGTTCTTCTGACATCTAACTCTCAGCTGTGTTTTCATATTTTTCACATATTTCAGTTGCACTTTATTGTCCCCAGACTGCACTAATGATTCACCATGTTCCATTTTAGTTTGTGCAGCTTGCACCTCTGATTGACCATACTGCACTCCAGGTTCACCATCATTCATACCTGATTCACTATTCTGTACATGAGTTTCATTAGCATAAATATCAGTTTCACCAGTCTCTAATTCTGATTGACCATGCGGCAAATCATCTACTTCTTCGATAATGTATGACTCATCACCTTCTAATGAATCATCATAAACCTCAACAGTATAGCACAATTGCTCTTTGACCACTGGTGCCTCATGCCCACTAAACTCTTCCAACATTTAGCAACTTCTCCTGAGTCTCACAATCAACCACATAAATATTTCCATACCATGACAACTCCAATACCTCAACCACATGCAAGCAATACACTTCAGCAATCCTCTTTTCACCAAGCCACTTCACCACATTCATGAAATCTGAATCTTTCACCAACCAGAATGATGCCTCACTAATCTTCTTCTTTTCCATCTTGTACAGATATCTGACTCTACCAGAATATCCCATCATCTTCATGGCATTGTCAAGCAGAAATATGTTGAAGAAGTCCAGGTCGACAGTCTATATAACTTACTTTACCATGTTCGTATACGAAATTTCTCATCTTTCCCAGCAAAGTTCTACCATGATGTAGGCATATGCTAAAATAATTTGTATTTTCCCCTGAAAAAATGAAAACGAAAAAAAATCAAGCCCTAACCTTATTTGTTCGAGCAATGCACAGGTACAGAACGATCGCTTACACAGCACGATAACTTCCAAGTTATCAACCCATGCCAAAATTTTCACATTTTCCAGTACTAGACAACAAAATTTTCACACGGCTTGTAAACGTATTGTTTCATAGCGCAAATGGGGATTTCATGGTGTACGCTTACCATATACAAGTTGGGGAAGCAAACCTCGAATAGGGGCTCCAAATATGCTTGAATTTCATCTTCTTCTTCGTGCCTTTTCAGAGGTTCCATAATGGATGATGAATTGGAGTGTAATTGTTGTTTTTTCATTTTAAATGGGAAATAGTGTAATTTCGAATTTGCCATTGTCTGTTTGATGGAAATTAAATTTTTTTTTTTGAATTCTTGGGTCAACTAATGATTTTGGTGGTCAAATGGACGGTTTCGTCCATGAGTACTGTAACTGCGAATTTTTTAAAGGTTTGGTACCGTGGGTGGCACAAATCAAAGGTTTGGATAAAGTCTGAAAAAAATGGAAGGTTTGGTACCGTGACTGCAATTTTCCCTAATTTTTAATGGTTTTATTATAGAAAATGTAAAGTGACAATTTTAGCCCTCATTTGATTTTTTTTTTTTTTAATTTGAGTTAAACGTTAAATTTAAGGGTTGACTAATGAATAATTGGATGAAATCTGTCAAACGAACTCTAACTGCAACGAAAGTTAAAGATTTGGGATTACAGTCGCAAAAATGAAAGGTTAAGGTTTATTTTGTAACAAAATAAGAGGTTGGAACCCCCGCTGCAATTTTCCATAAATTTTAATCCAAATTTTAAGTTGAGCCAAACAGGACTAAATTTCATTTCTCACAAGTCATAGTATTTTTTTTTTTTTGGAGAAACGTCAATCCATCTTTTATAAGAAAAGGACAAATACTCTTAAACATAGAGAAGATTGGATTGGGTACGGGCTAGCTTCTCAGTGCTGCTAAATCTATCAAGACACGAAAGGGTTGATACTATGTCGTAAATATTAATTTTGTTTTGACTTGCTAGATCATCGATTGAGCCCTATCAAAAAATTTAAAAATATAATTGCAACGATTGATTAATAAGTATAGTTCATATAAATAAGACCATTTACACGAATTCGTTTATTAACTCATTTACTTTACTTTAGTTTGGCAGAAAAAAAATAAATAAAAGTTTTGTTTGTGGGTTTTAAAGGTTAGTTGCGATCATATAAAACTGGGCAATTTACACAAACAGGGAAGAGACGGGCTGACAATGAACTAAAAAATATTGAATTTCGACAAATATTTAAAATTTACAACATAAATCAATGCTTTAAAAAAAAACGATAATTATGTAATTTTTTTTTCACTTGTATGTAAATGTAACTTTGTATCTTACACTTTGTTTATTCCATTACAATATTTATAATTTTCTAAAATTGTAAACTTACAAACCGTGTAATAAATTAAATCTCGTGTTATTAGTGTATACTTCATATAGCACATGTTATCTAATGATAATATAACATTCCTGCATTGTTTTATATTTAATAATTATTAAATTTGTAGGATATATTAATTATTTTAAGAATAATGATATTTAGCTTCAAATTATTAAAACGCCCGTTTAGATGACCCTAATGTGTTATTGAATGAAAGAAATAATTAAATGAATCACTTAATTGTAAATTTCATTCATTGAGCCCATTACTTAGTGCCACGTAAATTGACGCTGTAGCACCAATGATGATAAATAGCATTATTCCTGTAAATTACCCAACAAATGAAATTTTTAGAACTTTTTTTGAAAGGGTAATTTTGAAAAATTATTACACTTGTAAAAACTTTTAAAAGTGTAAATCCTTGTTAAGACAGCTAATTTTTTTTCTTAAACTAAACATCAGACAAAAGATATCACTTCCACTGCCACCTTCCGCCAATGACACCATCGCAACAACCTACGTGTCCACCACTACGACCGTAATCACCTGTAACATTCTGGGCACTAAACTACACGGCTACACCCCTCACTAACAACAAGACACAAATCACTCTTGATGACCCAATTGCGCGATTATTGCCCAAGAAACAACCACCCTAATTCGAACAAACTAATGAAATGCTATATTACTAGTACATTTAAACTGATTTGTGTTGTAGATCCTAAAAGAACCTACCTCAAAAGTTAGCGATTGAAGTTAGAGAACTTAATTCTATATAAGACACACGAAAAATCCATTTATTCAACGTGGGATCCACGTCCCATAACATGCAGATATGGCATCAGCATGTGTCCTCCCGATTTGTTGCTTTGGTGAATTTCGAAAAAATGAAAATGGTCGATGTGAATGAAAATGGACGAGTGAAGAAAATGGGGTTGCTGCAATTTTGATAACAGCGAGTACATCGTTTACAAAAATGTAACATGATATGTAAAACACGCTCAACATTGATCCCCCTCAGTACGATATGGAATTGAGATTTTTATTTCACTAGCATTCAACAATTCCGATTCATCCTTAGGAATTGTTGAGGTGCTCCAAACTGAACACGCTTATAGTTAAAGGCATGCCTTCGACAAGGTTCCTCCCTCTCAAGAGAGACATTCAACCATGTGACCTCGTGAAGCACTCATAAACTTTTGGTGAGACACTTTGATTCTATTTAAGCTCTTGTTAATTGTGAGGGCACTCGCATGATTCGTTTTGACGTAGTAACTATGTCATATGAGGCATCCTAAATTCTATGTGATTTACACATGACATCCACTTATGGAGAAGTCATACTTGATTCTACAATAAAATTGTAGTTAGGTTCTGAAATTTTAGTATAGCACCAGAGATCTGATCTATTTATACAATACTAATTAGAATATATAGTTATTTTTTACCGACCACACCTTAACCTCATATTAATATATATAACCTTTTAAAAATTATAAATCTCCAAAGTTACCACCTCCTCTTATTTTTGAGCCACAAACGTTGTCAAATGTAGAGCGTAAACTTCTCAAACCCGTAGGCAACGTGGCCGTCCCAGACGCGAGAACCTTGATTTTCTTTCACTTTAATTAAAGGAATAGTTGCTCTACCACTCTTCAACTTATTGTCCAGTAATAAGTTAGTTCTCATTCTTTGAAAATGAATAAATTTGCCCTCAACCTTTCATATAATTAACAACAAAGTGGCTTAGTCCCTGTTTGGTTCAACTAAAAAGTTAGATTAAAATCAACAATTAATTTTGATTACACATTTTATGGAACCCAAAACTTTTACAATCATGCATTCTATCAACTTTTATTAAAATCTAATAAAAATCTAATTTTTATTTAATCTAAATAGGAGCTTATTATGGAAAATGCTCGAACTATATCTATTTCTTCCAGTTCTTCAAAGAAAATTGTCTTGAGTCCATAGGTATTCTACACACTCATTTGTCGCTATTTTACTATTTGATCAGAAAAATAGTAGTGAACAGTGTTATATTCAAAACTAGCCATCTACAAAATGGTCAAAATCTCGGTCAATTTGGCATGCGATTCTCGCATGTGTGACATTTTAAAATTATGTATTTTACCTTTTCACTGAGTGTCCAAAAATTTAGATTGAAACATATTTTCTCGAAAAATATGTGACAAATTAATGAATATGTACACAGTGTGTACTATTAGAAACTGATTCCAAAACAATAACTAAAAATTAATACCTAACTTAGCCCCTTTTGAACCATATTAAAATTTTCATTCACATTGCCCTTGTGGCACATCCAAGTTGGCAAAGAATGGGCATTGCTGGGCTTGCAACTTCAACGTGGAAAGTTCGATTCTTGGTTGGAACAGCTGAGTGATGTAATAATCAATATTGGTTGAAGCAGCTTGGTGATGTAATAACCATGGAGGAAAGCTCCCTTGGGGTCAGGAGTATAA
>CAIGRO010263439.1:0-17093 GCA_903798355.1 Fraxinus baroniana
ATTCAAAGTTCGGTTTTCTCCGTTCGGCTAATTCCGCGCTTGACCTTTGCGCCGCGCCGGGTGGATGGATGCAAGTGGCTGTCGAGAAGATGCCCGTCGGAAGTTTAGTAATCGGCGTCGACCTTGACCCTATTCGACCAATCCGCGGTGCCATCTCCGTCCAGGAGGATATCACCCAGCCTAAGTGTAGAGCATTGGTTAAGAAACTCATGGCAGAGAATGGATGCAGGGCTTTCGACTTAGTGCTGCACGACGGCTCGCCTAATGTTGGTGGAGCGTGGGCTAGGGAGGCTACCAGTCAGAATGCTCTGGTGATTGACTCGGTTAAGCTTGCTACGGAGCTTTTGGCTCCCAAAGGAACTTTTGTCACCAAGGTACATGTTATATGTAATTTCAAACATCTATTATCTTTATATAATTACTTGAATTTGATTTTTTTATAGCCAAATTAACATTGGCTCTGATGCGGCATAATGATTAATATAACTGAGAAAAGTTAATTGTGCATATGACACGATAACAGTTACAAGTATTGAAGTTGAAAAAAATTGATTTAGTGGCTTTTAAACTTTATCCTGTGCACCAAAAATGGGGAAGGTACTATATCGCACGAATAAACAAGTGGCTCCGATTGCATTATATGTACACAAGTGCTAGTATTTTTGTATTCAGCGTCATTATCCACTAATAAATTTTGGGTGCCTAAACGTCACATGAATTCCTTTGCATTCTATTTACATAATTGCTTATCTTTTTGGGTTCAGTGTCATTTTCCATTAATAAATTTTGGGCGCCTAGGCTAAACTTTGTATGAATTTCTTTTTAATGTCCATTTAGTACAGATTTGGTTCCCTGAATGGTTTCAAGATAACAAGTGCTGATGTTAATATACTATTATGTATTGGTAACTCAATGCTTTATTGGGTTTTAAAGTTTGTTATGGTATACTATAATGCATATGTTTTGCACTCGATTTAGCCTCAGTAACTAGTGTAGTCAACCTTATAATGGGGATGCAATGAATGAAATGATGTTATCTCTATTGTTGTCCTGTAGGTTTTCAGATCCCAAGATTATACTGCTGTCCTTTTCTGTCTTAGACAGGTAATTTTCTTTCCAACAAATGTGGCCAAGAATTTCTGTTCAATGTAAGCCCTTTTCTCACCTATGGATGTTCTGTACAGCTCTTTGAGAAGGTTGAAGTGGATAAACCACAAGCTAGTCGGTCAGCATCAGCAGAAATTTATATTGTGGGTTTCAAGTATAAGGCACCTGCTAAAATTGATCCGCAACTTCTTGATGTAAAGTACCTCTTCCAAGGAGGTAAAGAGCCTCCAAAGGTAATCCAATCACTCCCACCTTATCTGCATTTTATCTTTCTACATCGTGTTGTAATTGAGATAATTCTCTGTATGCATTTGACATATTCAGGTGGTGGATGTTCTTAGAGGAACAAAGCAAAAGCGACACCGTGATGGGTATATTTTCTTCTTACTAATTCATAGAATGTGCAACTCTTGTCCACAATCATTTGCCGAAAAGCAATGTTGTGTGATTGCCATATAAGAGAATGGCTGGGAGCCAGTATTATATTTATGCTTGAGTATGCACGTTCTTTTTTCACACATCGGAGAACTGGCAAGGTGATCATGACACGTAAAGTTAGGACTGCAGAGGCAACTGTACTATTGTTGTCTTTTCCACTTTCATCCCTTTCCTAGTTTTATCGATGTCATAATTGAATACCAAACACCAATAATTCTAATCTTGGATATGTTTCTCAAGCTTACCACTGCTAAGTCAAACAGATAATACCCAGTACAGATCCTTCATGCAAGCCTTCCACCTTCACTACATCTCAA
Source organism: Fraxinus baroniana (assembly GCA_903798355.1). Classification (NCBI taxonomy): domain Eukaryota; kingdom Viridiplantae; phylum Streptophyta; class Magnoliopsida; order Lamiales; family Oleaceae; genus Fraxinus; species Fraxinus baroniana. The sequence goes on from CAIGRO010263439.1 coordinate 1,863, forward strand.
GACTGCACCATTGCACGTCCTTAACGATATGGATAATTCCTTGTCTACAGTACCCACCATTATACTTCCCCTGCACTCTATAATAGGGTCTCTCTAAATCAATAAAACCCACGTTTGATCTTGTCTGTCTTTGTACTTTTTCACAAATCTCTGATGTAAGGTTCATATATAATATACACCTAGGTTTATTTATCGTATTGATTAGGTTCCCTTTGCAGGTATGAAGATGGAGACACAACTTTGCGGAAGGTCTGCTCTGCAGCAGACTTTGTTTGGTCTGGATCTCCTCTTGAGATCCTTGGTTCAGTTACTTCTATAACATTTGAAGATCCTGCATGTTTGCCAATCAAGGATCATACTTTGACAACCGAAGAGGTGTGGTTTTACTCTTTTATTTTTCATTTCATATGCGAGCAAAGTCATAATCATCATCATTGTTGGTAAACATAGATAATCTTCCAGCTTCACTATCTTGTTCTCTGACCAATTAAACCGCCTTTTCCTTCAAATGTGGGACAGGTTATATCTCTATGCGATGATCTTCGTGTCTTGGGGAAGCAAGACTTCAAGTATCTTTTAAAGTAAGCTTGTGCATAATGTAACATACAACGAACCGACCATACACGGATAACTGTTTACCATATTTGGTGATTCTGTGTTTCTCTTGAATGATTTTGTGCCTTCAATGTTTGTGTTGTGGTGTAGATGGCGTATGCAAATAAGGAAGGCACTGTCTCCTACAGAGAAGGCTACTTCTGCTATTACGGCTGTGGAACGGGAGGGCAAGGAAGATGAAGATGATAGGATACTTAATGAAATGGAGGAGCTGACGAATGCCATGGAGCAGAAGAAGAAAAAGGCAAAGAAACTTCTAGCAAAGAGACAAGCAAAGGTTATTGCCCATGTTCACGAATCCCTTTCTGCTTTATTAGGTTCTTTTCTTAAGATACATAGTCAACATATAAGATTAAGCAAACGTGGATTAGTTTGAGCTATTGTCTTGGTTCTTTGAAGCTATTGTCAGTTAACATTTAATTAAGAAGGCAGGTGAATCAGTTGATGATACTAGAATGCCTTTTTTATCTGATTTTGTATCAAACGATGGGTAATAACCATCATGCTTGTTTTATCACTATAGGCTTTCTACCATGCTAGATTATTTGCCGGTTAAGAGGGCATAGCATAGTGAAAGCTGGGTGCTACTAAAATATACTGTCAGCGCTGTGTGGAACGAAGCTTCTAAATTTTAGATGTAACCTGATTAGCTGATCTAGTAACAATTTTGCAACTAATAATAAAAGACTGAGAAATGTGTATCAAGGCTGCGATTTTAACCGCCATGTTGGATAAGTATCACAGGGATTTTTGAGACTTGGGGTCTATCCCTAGATTAGGTTTATAGTAGAACTTTACATTCTTGATGCATTATATTAAGACTTTTAAGTCTGAATTGGTTGTTTGATGATATCAGATGGCAATATTGCCTCCTAGCATGTATGTCTACCCATCAGGCTTTGATGAATTTTTCTATGGTTCAATTCCCACATCCTTTGCACATTTCTACCTATGCTATATACAAAACTTGTTCCTAATTCTTGTTAGGTTGTCCTGTATATCATCACCCCATCTTTTCCTTTGGGTTTGTTGTTGCACTTGCATGTAATCTCTGTTTTTGCTGTCGATATTTCTGTACTCTTTAAATACATTACTAATCCTCATTTTTACTTGTTTAAGTTCAATATATCCTGCTTTGTCTAATAAATTGTTTCGTCTTTTCTGCAGGACAAAGCTAGGAAAGCATTAGGCAAACAAATAGACGCGACAGAGGATGGCTACACCGATCATGAATTGTTCTCTCTAACTTCTATCAAGGTATATTTCTCCTTCATTTATTATTACATTACCAGTTCAAAAGATCAATCATTTTTAGCCTATCTTAATTGGCCTGTGTTTCTGTTCAGGTATGGAGTCTTGTGGTTTTCTTCTTACTCTTGGAACATTTTATAACTGTTATCTTTCATGGAAGAAATCAAATGGAAACCCAACAATATTGGATTTGGTTCTCTTTTAAATATAGGAATGTCATTTCGTATATTGTGTAGGCGTCCAATTGTGTACTTTTTGTCAGTTTTACACGAAATCTAGTATATGCTTGGTCTCACCTGTAATATAATTCTCTCTTTGGAATGCTTTCATTCAGGGGAAGAAAGAACTTGTGGCTGTTGATAATGATGAATATGATGGTGAAAATGATGAAATTGGAAGTAGTGACAGTGAAGGAGGCCATGAGGAAGCCCAAGGGGACACATCTAGTGATGCAGACACTGATGAAGAACACCAGCGGTAGTTGTTTCCTCTTAACTTGTACGTAAGCTTGTAAAGTGTGGTCTGTTCTCGATGCTTTTATAAGCTAACAGTATTTTGCTTTCAGGTATGGTGAGCAACTGCAGGAGTTACTTGACGAAGCCTATGAAAGATTTGTAGCTAAACAGGAAGGAAGTACGAAGCAGAGAAAGCGTACAAAACAAGCCTATTCCGAGGGCGATCAACTCTTGGAGGTAAGCTACATTTTTCTCCTCTCTCGTCAAATATGCACTAAAAAAGAATGAATGAGCTCAATTTTGTTTTCAGAAAATGCACTGCTAAATGGGTATTTTTCTTTATGGTTTGGACAGGGTGACGATGACAATAACATGGTTCATTCTGATCGAGACTCCGATAATGATGGAGATCGTGAGGTGAATCCGCTTGTGGTACCACTCTTAGAGAATGCACAGAGTCAGGAGGAGATTGCAGCAAAATGGTTCAGTCAAGATGTCTTTATGGATGCCGATGAAAGAGAGGATTTAGAGAATGATGATAGTGAAGATGAAATGCAGATGGATATGCCAGTTGAACATCCCACAATTCAGGAGAAGGCAATTGAAGATTCACCAGAAAAACTCAAGGGTTCAAGAAAGACGAGTAAATTACAGACCGTAAAAGTTTCCAAGGTGGATGATGATTTTGAGATAGTTCCTGCTCCACATACAGATTCTAGTGATTCATCAGATGACTCAGATGATGACGACATTGGTTCAAAAGCAGAGATATTGGCTTGTGCAAAAAAAATGCTGACGAAAAAGCAGAGGGAACAGATTCTTGATGATGCGTACAACAAATATATGTTCCATGATGAGGGATTACCGAAGTGGTTTGTGGATGAGGAAAAGAAGCATTACCAGCCAATCACGCCTGTGACAAAAGAGGAGATTGCTGCAATGAGAGCACAGTTCAAAGAAATTGATGCTCGGCCAGCAAAGAAGGTGGCACAAGCGAAAGCTAGAAAGAAACGAGCTGCCCATAGGCAGCTAGAAAAGGTACGCAAGAAGGCAAACTCTATATCGGATCAGACAGAAATATCAGACCGTTCGAAGAGTAAAATGATCGAACAGCTTTATAAGAAGGCAACACCTAAAAAACCTAAGAAGGAATTTGTGGTAGCAAAGAAGGGCGTCCAAGTCAAGGCTGGAAAGGGGAAAGTTCTTGTTGATAGACGAATGAAAAAGGATGCCAGGAAGCAGGGAATGAACAAGCGGGGGAAAGAAACAAAAGGAAAGCAGAAAGGTAAAGGATCAGCAAAGGGAATAGGCAAGGGGAAGGAAAAGGGAAAGGGAAAAGGAAAAGGAAAAGGGGGAAGTAAAATGAAGTAGTGGGAAATGCATGTTTGAATGTGAGGGAGGATTGTTCAGTAGCCGAAAGGGTTGGAGAGACTTGTAACAGGGCTTCCCGTGAAGGCTATGTAGGAAGGAGACGATGACCAGAATTGATTTGAGTCGAGACTTATTTTTAATAATTTCGTTAAAGTTTTGCATTTATTTTCTGTTCTTTTTGAGTTCTTGCTAAGGTATTGTTGGTGCAACAGTTTTGTTCTGTACGATAACAGTTTTGTGTTTCAGAGTAATCCACGAAAACAATTCAAAACATTGCCGTGATCAAGAATGGAAAGTTAGTAAAGTGGTAGGAAAATGACGTAAAATTGATGTCTTGCAATTAAACCACGTTATTGGTGTGTTTGTTATGCCATTTTAGGTCAGGTGATAGATTTTTCTACAGTTGAAAGTGCAATATGGTAGTGCAACCTCTAAGTACACATGGAGATTCGATTTGACGGTGTCGCACAAAATGTAAGCTCGATGCAACCGTCTTCAATAAATTCTGGTTCACAATATGACCTATCTTAAGTTGTGCTAAACACAAGTTAAATCAAAACAAGGTTCTGTTTGGGACGAGCTCATTTAACCCAACTCACTTTTACACATCTATCCTCACTCCATCTGTAGCAATTTAAAATGCTGACCATTTAAGTTACAAGAGTCTTGAGAGTTGAGACTTTGGTTTTTTTTTTTTTCCTAAAAAAATGAAGTCGGACATTTATAATTGTATCTAAAGTACAAACTTAGCCACTGTTTGGTGGAGGAATTTATAAACATATAAAAATAAGTGATGGATAAATAGATAATACTTGTAAGTATATTTTAATGTATGTTAAAATATATTTTGATCATTTATAAATGATCATAAATTTTGCCAAACGAAGGCTTTATGGGAATTTTGTGCATACATGAATTAATGGTTTAATATTGTATCTAAAGTACACACTTAGTAATGGCGTATACTTGAAGGTAAATTATATTCTCAGTTTTTGTTAATTATACTACAAATTAATTACAATGAGGGTCCTTAACTTTTGTTCATTTTTGCACTTATGTCCTCAACATTTTTAAAAGTTCGACAAAAGATTTTTCCCACGCTAACATAATATTTGGACAGAAAGCGTCATTAAAGTTGAGATGTGCTAATTAATTGAAGATCAAATATATTTTTTGTTGGAAAAAGTTGAGAACAAGTGCAAGAGTGAGCTAAAATTGGAGACTTCGAAATTATAATATGGCGCAGTTAATAAAAATTGTGGTGTAAATATAACTATCCAAGACTAAAAGGGGACTTTTTGTGCATACTTGAATTATATCTAGGCCTCTGATTTGATTAATAAACATTGAACATTCATACCAAAAAAAATAAAGAGTTAAATATGAAAAAGAAAGGACAAATATCCCTCATAAAACCTGCATTTTGGAAGCTTATTACATATAATCAAAATTCAGTGAAATTTCTCCTAGCATCATTTGTGACAAATGGCGAAGAGAATGTAAATTCGAGACATACAAATTAACAAAATATTGTAGACGACGTACTTTTGCTAGGGTATCCTTGGTACACAGAATTCGAAAGTTGATAAAAGTCCCAATGACCAAATTTTTCGGTCTCCAAAGAAAAACGCTCTCATCTCCTACAAAATAACAGTAACGAGATAAAGAATTAGAAACTAATGATAGAAAAATGAAATAACTCACATGTACATACAAATGAAATGACATAATAGGAATTCTCACCTGGAGCAGGTCGTTCTAATTTCTAAGCTACTTCACATGACCTGTCATAAAATGCAACTCCATGTTTAGCACAATATACATATATAACGTTCGATAATAAAAGCAACGAAAGACGTTAATTTTTATGTGAAGCTATATTCAATTTAATGTTCTAAATACGAGATCAAGATTAAAGAAGAACGTGGTATGCTATTAGATAAGATCAAGCACAACTCAATTTTGAATGTGCCCAGATCTTTAATTTCCATTTCGACTTAAAATATTTTTACAATGAAGTTACTCATTTCATATGTTAAGATTTGATATTCTATCTTAAAAGATCAACCTTATTAAGATGAGTAACCCAAACCCTTATAAATTGGTCTATATTTCCGCAAGATGGTGACTCGGTCGAGCAAACCAATCTTGAAATCCGTATGTTCATTTTTTTAAGTCTTAATCGAATCGAATTGCTCTCGTTGGAGCTTAACGAGCTCTGATACCATGTTAAGATTTGAGATTTTCATCTTAAAATGTCAACCTTATTAAAAAGAGTAGTCCAAACCCTTATAAATTGGTCTATGTTTTCATCTTTATTCGATATGAGATTCTATTCCTTAACATCATATACATTCGTTTGGTGACATAGCAATCTAGTTATTTGCAAATTGTGTTTCCAATCCATCATTGGTCAAACTAAAAAAGAAGCACAAAATGAGGACATGATCAGAGCAAATGAATGTACCTTTTCACCGGGGAATATATTGTAATGGCAGAGGCGAAATCCATTGCCTAATTAAATTAGAAGTCCTTTGTTATAAATGGATCATAGTCATAAGCTTCTCCAGCCTTCACAAATCTACCTTTCACTCGCTTTCTTGTATCAGCTCTGGCCTTACGAGATTCATATCTTATTTGTTTACCAAACCTACATAGTTGCATAAAAAAAAGTTCGATCATGAGAAATTAATGCATGAATTCATCAGAGGAAAGACCAGAAGAAATACATACATTCGTGTCTTCTTCTTTTCCTTGTATCTCATCTTAGCTTTATCCCTCGCCCTTGGACAACTCGCTTCTAAATTCGATTCCCACGGGGAATTATCGCCCATGAGGAACACCGGTGACAGTCCACAATCCTGATAATCAGCAGCACTGCTTTCTCCAGTGATATTGGAGAGTGATAGGGATATGGTTGAAGGAAGTTGGCCATTTGGAAACCCTAATCCCATTCTTGATCTGTTGCATGCAGCTGCTGGGTTCATAAGCATGCAATTCGCACTACTCACTGCCTGCATTAAATTTCTTGAACAAGCAGCTATATGTGATGAAGGCTGATGAAAAACCCTACAATCTTGCTGCCCTGATGAGGATGCCTAAAAAAATATTGAAGAAATATTAATTTTCAAAGCAAACACAATTACATTTCGTACAGAATATTAGAATGCATGTTTAGGCTGAGAAAATAATAAAAAGTAAAGTTTTGTGGAGACATAAGAGTAATGGGGGCATGAAAATCTGTAGAAACTTGGAGTTGTGGAATTGAACCTCGAAAGCACTTTCAATATGACTGCTATTTGATTGAATGACCGACAGATTTTTCTCCATTAATAGGCTAGCAATTCCTCCATCTTCGTAGTCGTATCTTGGATGACCTTGTGAATTGCCAAACATTTCATAACTACTCTCAAAGCTCAAACCAATATCATCCATGTCAAGACTATCACAGAGGTCATCAGTTTCTGGAAGCCTGAGATCCGTTATATTAGCACAATTCTGGTAAAACACCACACAATTTGACACAAAAAGTGAGTAAGTATTTGTATTAGAAACAATTGTAAAAACAAAAAATTTAAATCACCTTTTGCAGGCCCGATCCTTCAGAGAAAAAGGTATTTTGATCTCTATCATATAAGAATTTCTTGTCTCTATTGCATACTGTTAAATAGTCGGAATTATTAGTAGATGGAAGAGGAGGAGGTGGAGGTGGTGGAACGGCCCAAGATCCAAAGTTAACACACGATGCTAAGTCATTTAGGCAGGGCACAGTCATATTAGAATTCTCATTTGTAGCCATTGCACTCCCAAAACTACTTGTAGTTTGCTGCGGTGATTCAAGAATTGAAGACCAGATTTTGGAGAATTCAGCCAGAGAAGGACATCCAGTGTAGAAATTCAACTTTGAACGATGATGACCAACACCTGAACAACTATTTCCATTCCAATCACAATCCTCGCAAAGCGATAACTTATCCTCAATACACCTCACCGTGGCCGCCTGTGAATTACACTTGTCACAAATTAGCGAACGAGGATGGCGACACGACAGAGAATTCGCAGAGTGCACACGGCCGTCGCATTGCAAACAAAGCTTAGCTGAATCCGATTTACAATAAACCACTGCACTCACCTCCCCACAAAACTCACAAAGAGGCTCCATTTCTTGCCTCCTTATGCTAATTACTCTCTCTAAACTAAAACACCCTTTTTCTTTAGTATTTTCGTGTTTTTTTTGGCATTTTTGATCAAGAATCTGTAAATTCTGTGGCGGGATTTTGATTCTTATTGGATTAAAAAAAAGTGATGGATCAGCAAACCGATCATTATCATTAATAGTAATATCCAAGAAAAATGAAAATAGTCGATTAATCCCGCCACCACCTTTTATTTCAGAGCAAAAAATAAAGCAACAACTCTAAGAATTGATATACCATTAATGGAAGAAAATCACAGAATTTGATTAATTCATATAATTCACAGTAGAGGAAGAAATAACAAGAGATCACTTCATATTTATTTGATGTGAAGTTGAGGGCTTGGGTGAGCGCCACGTGGTACATTGTGGACTACAAAAAGTTGATATTCTTGCTGATGTTGTAAATGTTATAACTACGGTTTTAAAGATCTGCATTGCTTAACCTTGGGACTCGCTCTCTACTTCCTCAATGGCTGGACGATTTTAAAGATCTGCATTGATTAAATAAATAATTTTTTGTTTTTAAAAAATGAAATAATATATTTGCACTCTCATGAAATTAGACGAGAGAAGGATATGTGCAGTTTGCTCTTCCCCTTGAGTCAACTTCGTTGTAACCGGCTCAATCGTTTGTTGTGCCTTTTCTTCCACAATTGGCATTGAAGTCTTCGAGTGCTATATTGCTTTAAGTATCGATTCAATTATTGCTTTCAAGATTCAAGTGTCTCCTTCATTCAAGAACAGCAGTAGATTATAAGATAAAATTGCATACATAATTAAGAGATCAATCTACAATCTGCGGAGGTGAAGAAGTTTGTGTATCCTCGACAGATATTTCAGTAACATCATCAACAGAATTGGAAATTGGTAGCCTCTCAATCATCCGCGTCGCGTCATTACACTTCATTTCTTTCTCCAAGTGCTGGCAATAGCTTTCAAATACTCGAGAGCCTACGGTTACTCCGAAATCTAAAAGGAAAAGCAGCTCGATTTCGAGCTTGTTTAGTTCAGTATTGGTCACTCCACCAACGCGGGCATAAAATGCATTGTTATAGTGCCTGATAAGACATACACAACATGTTTAATTTCCCTATCTAAATCCTAATAAAATAATTCTTCAAATTTAAGTAGAAATGCTTCTAAGAAAGGTTGAATCCAATAATCGAAAAAGCCTAAAGCATAGACATAAGATGGATTCAACACAACTGATATCATTTTGTGTACCAAGAATTCATTTCTTTGTTAAATCTCTAAGACCCAAATTTTTCATAAATAAGTGACATCGATATTTTTTTTTTTTTTTGTTTTATCTTCGATCGAAAACTGTCCAAGAATATGTGTCATCAATCAACTCAATTATTTATCTTCAACGCGACTTAAGATGTGCATACTAGATTTACTTTTTCAACATATGTCTCGTGTACGAAATTTTCATATTTTCATATAGGACTAGAGAGAGGGAGAACTCACACGTCATCGAGAATCTTGGAAGCCACCATAACACATGTAACCAGCAATCTATGAACATTGAGTGACACCACAAGCGAGTCGGGATACCTATGCACCAACCTGTCTATATACACATAGCCTACCACGAAACACGAGGGGCTACAATTCGTGTATTTGTATATTCTCTCTATATAATTCAGAATAGTAATGCTTGGGGCTCTCACGCCATGGAAGGCGTTCAAGCTCTTCCCAAGCTGAGCCAAACCGAGAACTAGCTGGTCATTACGTGCCACTAGCTTCTCTAGTACACAAGACAAGATGGTAAGAACTCTAGGTGTTGTTGGCTCGTCTAGTTTTGGCTCGGCCCGGTGGTGGTTGTCGCCGCCGGATGACATCTACACCATTGTCTTCTGGTGGATGAGAACAGTTTGGACAAATACTTTGTCACCTAAGACATTCTGCTAGCCGGTTATGAAAGGGCACAATCACGTTATCTCCTATAGTCTAACGAGGGCTTGACACGTGGCTTAACTAATCTATTTGGAACTATTGACTATAAAATTTTACGTAATTTTTCTTTTTCTTTTGGTGTGATGTGGATGGATCATTTGCTACGTACATCTACGGACATCATATGGGGGGAGTTTAAAATTTAAAAATGCTGAAGTTGTACTCATATGGTTTAGGCAATGTTTTGCTTTTGAATTGAAAATTTGGAAAATCCATAAAGACTGAAAAATTTGTAAAATTTCAAAAATATTTTCTTCGTGTTACTTTTGCTGGATAGCTTACCTGTGATGCCCGGAAAATATTGTTATAAATTGTTTGGTTACGTATGATCTTATCTCGTGTTGAACTCTATACTTTGGAGCACATAGCCATGACCGATTTGTTGCTTTAACTTATAAATGTATTATTACTCTTAGGCATTTAACTTTAGAGTTACACCATCTGTTGAGCGATCCAATTATTCAAATTTGAATTCAACTTCTTGATCGAGTCTAATTCTAGAGTAAGTTTGAAGCGCTTGAATTGTGATGATAAGTGTTCTAGACGGTTAAAAGTTCTTAGTCTAGTTGAAGGGTTTGAACTAGGCACTGATTGTAAACTAGGATTTGGTTCCCAATTATTCGTCTCAATAAAAGGCATTGAATTAGACAAGGCTAGTCCGTAAGAAAAAGTTTCCTACCTTAACATACGAAACTAACCTTTAGTAAGTTGACCCCATCTATCACCAATATGTAGGGGATCTAACGGGAACGAGGAATGGTTATGATAGAGCGAATACTACCTATTGCCCTTGTTTTGATTGGTTGAGTTCACCCAAATGTGAATGAGTTAAAAGAAAAGAGAGGTGGAGACAATAATCTTCACTTGAGATAAACTGCCTTTGCGGTTGAGGGTGGAGATTTTAGATGTGATCAATACGAGTGAAGAATGGCAAATATGGCCAGCATTGCAGAGACCACTTAAATTAAATAATCTTATCTAAGTGATAAGTAATGATTGTTGGTGAATTGCAAATTACAATTTGAATAACTTAAATAAAACAAAACAAAGTAATAACTTACTTGTAATGACAAACACAAACGAAAACTTGAGGAAGAATAATGAAGTATGTAAATCGAAGCTAAATCAACGTTTCTAAACCTAATTCCATAACAATTGAAATTGGCTATTCGTTAAGGATTTATCCGGTGTAAAATATCACATTGTTCAAGAAACCCTAGATACTGTCGGAGTAAAGAATCGTCAACAAGGGCGTAACACACATGGAGAGTCGAATATGGAATGAGTTAAAATTTTGTGATTGCAATATTTAACTGCAGTTCTTGAGTTAAATAATTGAATACTATTTTGAAGCATACATGGTAAAAAAGTCAAATCAGATTGCAGACTATTTTTGCCTTTGCTTTTATCGTAATTTAGTTGGTATATGTGGGATTTTTGGGAATAGCTATTGGTTTTGATTCATCTTTTTGAGATTCGTGTAATGCATCGGTACAGGGAAGGTAATCAAGTGGCAGATACATTAGCAAAATTAGGTACAAAAGGGCATACACAGAGATTTTACTCGTATATGGAGCTACACAGAGTTGCTCGTGGACTTGCCCGTTTAGATAGACTTGGAGTAGCTTATACTGGTGGTTGATTTATTTGTGCTATTTTGGCGGGTTGTCAGGCTTGGTTTGTTTGTTTTATTAGTTTTTCTCATTTGTCATGTTTAGCTTGTTTATCGTTAAACACGTTTTAATTGTTTGTCGTTTAGCAAATATAGTTTGTTTTTGGGGCTAGTGTCAATTATCGAGTATGTAATCACGGTATTCTTCCATCACATGTGAGGTTCTATTAATTTTTAAAAAAAAAAAAAAAAAGTAATTTAGTTTTGATTGATGACACGTTTAATAAGCTTAAACGTAATTCTTACATTTATCTCAACTTTTAAGCGAGGAGTTTTTGTGTAGTATATCAGGTGTTTTGGAGACGATTGTTAATTATTTTAGTTCATTTCCATGATTGAAGGACAAAATTTCCGAACTTGAGTATATTGGTTTAATCGGCAAGAAAATGAGGAAAATAGAGTACAGAGGTTGATATAAAGACCTAGAGCATATGATATACTATTGTAAAGTTTATCGAATTAAAAACGTAACACATTTCACATATCAGAATTCGAAGTTATGTACAAAAAGTTATGCATGTTCGCGTTGGAGCAGCCTGGCTGAGACATAATCAGTCAAACGGTAAATTTCATTGCTCGAGCAAGACCCCTATTTTTAGTGCCCATTGTTTTAATTATCGAAGGATTCTTGGGATCTTCTATGTCACTTTAAATATGATTTTACACCTTAATTTATCGTCTATACTAAAACCCACCATCCATTTCATGGGATATCTTGGAGGAGATCAAATTTACACCTAGAGTTTGGTAAATTTAAGAAGAAAAAGAATTGGGAATTACGAATTCAATCATGTTTAGTGTATAATGTTATTAACAAGGGTAATTAGCACATAACGTCGTTACATTTCACTATTATTGTGGAAAATTTCATTACCTCTTTTTTTTTTTGACATTTTCGTCCTTATTTTTACATTTCATTGTGTAAAAGATCTTTTTAAAAAGTTGTGAAATGATGAATATACCATTTTTTTTAAATAAATCAAAAAGACAAAGAAAGAACTAATTATATCCATAGTCAATTTTTGTTTTTGTTTTTTTTTGTTTTTTAAAGAGCAAACGAGACCCAAATAAATTATTGAAAAGGTAATTAACACATAATATCCATATCTTTCACTATTATCGTAAAAAATATTCATACCTCTCATTTTTTGGCATTTTCACCATTAATTACACATTTGATTGCGCAAACTTCTATTTCTATCAATTTCATCCAATTTCTCAATAAAATACTATGAAATGACGAATATATTATTCTATTTAAATAAAAAATAAGCAACTAATTACAACCATATTCTCAATTTTTTTTTTTAAAAAAAGTGCTGAGTCCCGAATAAATTATTAAAAAATTAAAAATTATTTTTTTAAAAAAAGTACAAAAGCGTCCCAAATAAATTATGAAAAATAAAAAATTTCAAAAAAGTCCCGAATAAATTATTAAAAAATTAGAAAATGTAAATATGTCCCAAATAAATTATTAAAAAAATTTAAATAAAAAAATCTATATTTTTATTTTTATTATTATGTAAATAGGAGGATATATTCGTCATTTCACAACTTTTAAGTGGAGGATTTATGTCATGTTTTTATTTACTGCCCATCTATCCATCAAAGCCTAACTAGTCGATTCCCGGTGCTACAAAACAAAAGTTATCTAGGAGGTTTCTTGCAAGCAGCCACCGATATTTTGACAGCACTATCAAAGGATGCTCTCATGGATTTTCTGCTTATTACTTGGGGATTTTGGTATCGGCGAAATAAAATGGTCCATGATCAGATTACCGTTCCACCATAACAAGTAATCGCAACATCTTTAGCTAATAAACTTGCTACAGAACCAGCCCTTCCTCGAACAACTGCTCTTGGAATGCTGCCCCGAAAGTATAGATGGATCGAAAAAATTGAAGCGTATGGACATTTTTCATAATAATAGTGAAATGTAGGAGAATATTATGTGCTAATTACCATTTTAATAATTTTTTGGAATTCATTTACATTTTTTAAAAAAAAATTGAAACTATGGTTGCAATTAATTTTTTCCTTTTCCTTTTCTTTTTGTTTTATTTAAACAAAAGGGTATATTTGTCATTTCACAACTTTTAATTGAAAATGTGGATGAAAATAACATTTTGCGCAATGAAATGTGAAAATACTAAAATCATGAAACATATGACCGGTTTCCACAATAATAATGAAATGTAAGGACGTTATGTGGTAATTAGTAATTACCCCTTTTAATAACATTATTGACAACATGCCACGTGGTATGTTGTTGTGGGACAATTTAAAAAATAATTTATCTTTTCAATCACACTTTTTACCACATACAATATTGTCAACAATGTTGTCCAAATACACCGTACAAACAACATGTTCCTTATAAATTTCATGCTTGAAGATTCTACAACACTTTTTTCTCTATCCAAGTGATGTCAAGTTGAACTCTTATTTGTTTGGTTACTTCGAATGTGTATGTTGAAAAAATGTGTCATATTTTTACAAGTTTTATATATTGGCTTGCTTAATATTCATGTTAATTTTTAATTGTCAAACCTTGGAAGATCAATTGAAGAAATAATGAAAAATGTGAACAGGTTTTGATAGTAGCCAGTACCATATGACTGGAATGTTTACCTCGTTATTGCAGATTACCAAGATAATATTTTATTCATATGTTTGATAATTATTTTGAACCGTGCTTTGTGCCCCGGCTCAATGACCGGGGCACAGACAGGGTCCCCGGTCATTGAGCCGAGGCACAAGGCTTTTTCCAATTATTTTACATATAAGTAAAGTAGTTCATCAAGAGAAGAATGGAGCTTTGAAAATTACACACAAGTCCATGATCTAAAGCAGTCGTGTTCTACCGCTGTCGTTCAAGTGCAAATGGAATTCATGCTTTATTGACGATTTTCAAAGTCAATCGTCTTCTTAAACTGTGTTTGAAGAAAACAAACGGAGCGTTAATGTAGAATCATATTCATTGATCAGACTACTTGGCATGAGTTAAAAATGACGATTCTTAATTCAAGCGATGGTTGCAGTCAAGTACCATAGTGAAGTGACAATAAAGTCAAGACATCGTGGTTTGATTCCACTTCTACAAGAAGTTAAAAAAAGAAGAAAACAAGGGAGTTATTACTAGATTTTTTTATTGTTTTTGTTAATTTTGCGAAATTACAAAATCGAGACTATTGTATTTTGGTCGTTTGATTTAATTGATTGTTTTACCCGTGAGATGGTGATCGTTGATGTTTGCCTCCAGAGTTTATCAAGTTATATTGGTGTTCTGCTTTAACATTTCAATTAATTTTCGTACTTAAGTAAAACTTTAGAACACACCACATTCTACACGTATCAATGAGAACTATTAGAAACTGAGTGTAGGAAGTTCCAACTGACTTTTGTCTAGAACTATAACAATGAAATTAGTTTTTTTTTTTTTATTCAGTGAAGCTAAAATTTCTATTAGCTAGAATAATGTTGTACCTTGCACCTTTGAAACCATTATTCAGCGTTCCGTTTTGACTTCAAATTATAAGCTTGTGATTGATAAATGTTGAAAGTTTGGTATCCGTTCGACTTCGTTTTTTATAAAAAATTGTTCATTAAAGTGATAATTTTTTCTACCAATACGTCTAGAATTTGTTCCAATTATCAAAAAGTAAAAAAAAAATAAAAATTTAAACAATTTGAAAAATTATCATATTCGT
>CAIGRO010263467.1:0-11526 GCA_903798355.1 Fraxinus baroniana
TTTTTTTTTGGCCTTTTTTCTTCCTATTTAGTAATTAGAAATTTAAGTCGTCAAAGGAATTTCCGTAAATAAATAAGGAAAATAGAAAAGGTTAATTATTAACTTCAAAAAATTCTTTCACTAATAAAATAACAGTTTAAAAATAACTTAATCTTAAAAATAAATAAAAATAGTAAGTAACCTATGGTGATGGACAATTATAGTACACCATATTGTGGACACCACAAAAACACACCAGATCACACACAAGAAGGCAGGCCCCATCATTTTTGTAATATTTAAATACATTGTGGGGTTCACTGTTTTAGTCTATTCTTACCAATTTACTTTGCTTCTTCTCCCTACGAATGGGAAAAGCCTATTGTGGAGGTGCTATCATTGATTGCCAAAAGAAATATCATCGGCAATCCCAATGAAAATCAAACCCCGTAAGTGATTTTCAGTGATTTCAAGAACACCTTTCGAATTTGTATAATAACCCTGTTTGGGAGGATTAAAATTTTAATTTTAATCTATATCAAAATTAATAATTAATTTCAATTACATATTTCATAAGTTGAGATTTGCTGTCCAAAATTGACTATCCAAGTTGTTGTTCACCAATGATTCATTGATGCATCGTTTTGCACCTACTTTTAAGTATAAGTGGCAGTGAAAAAAAAAATTGAACATGTTATGTGTCAATAAATTATTCGATGGACAACAAGTTTGACAATTAATTTTGGACAGCAGAAATTCTACTTTAATCCTACCAAACATGGGCTATTTCGTTGGTATAACTTCCACGGACAAAAACGTTGATACTGGCACATAAATCCGTCAGTTTATGTCTCTCTTAGTTTTGCTTTATTTTCTTCTTTGTTGATCATAACCGACTCTTTACTTCATTAACTGTGTGCTTGACGTCCAATCCTTCCCAACTCTTTATTTTATTTTTTTAATTTTTTTGGGGAAGACATACTGTTTATTAAGTCAATTTCAATAAAAACTTGTTTAATCTCAAATATTGGTAAGTTCTGCAAGTCTGAAACTAAAACTAACATACTAGACAAACCCACAAAGCATTAATTAATGAAAGGTAAGAAGCAGGCAATTGTTGACCAGTGGGATATTTCATGCCCCCAAAAACAACAAGGAGAAGAGCCAAAAACAGCTATATTCTTATCATCTAAACTTGACTTCTAATTGCAGGTCCCTATCTCTATTGTTTAAAGGACATTTTTTTCTCCTTCTAAAGTAGCAGCCACAAATTACTCATTATACAAAGCAAGTCTTCCATTCAAATCTGTCCAAATGAATCAATAACTAGTGTAAGGTGGATTGTAGGGAAAAAAAGAGAGAGAGGGTTAAAATCTTGTCGCTTGTGTAGTATGGTACTACATATCTAACATGCCGTTAAAGATTTTATTCCTCTAATAATAAATTTACGATCCCAGAATGTGTACTTGCATCAATTATAGTATGACATTAAGTTTAACAAACATAATTATGTAGAACCATGTCTCAATAAAGCTAATGAAATTGGGGATTACTAAAGGGAGGCTAAAATTGTTTTGAAACCAAAAAGCTGCTTTTGAGTCCATTTGGATAATTTTTTGAAAGTGCTTTACGTACTTAAAAGAGCTTTTAGAATAAGCTGACCTAAGATGACTTCCTCATGAAGCTCAGAGCTATCCGAAATTTCTAATCATATTTCAACTTACATGAAAGGCATAATGACATGGACTAACGAGAGGAAACAATTAATGGTTTGAAGTTTGACAACAAAGCAAGCAAGCAGTTGATTATTTTCACTGGCAATGGAAGCAATGCATCTGATTCAATTATTGCTACTCAATAATAAGCTTAGCAACATCTTTTGAATTTTTTGCAGAAGAATTTCGAACTGGCAACTGATGATGTGAACCCTAATTAGCAATCCTGAGTGCCTTGAGCACAACAAATAGTTACTCACCACTCAAGGTATATTCGGTATGTTTGGACTAGACTAGACTAGATAAGTTAAGGAAGAAAGAAAAAGCAAAATTCTTAACGATAGTACTGTAAAGGAGTTGCAGAAGAGAGTGATTGGAGAAGGGTTTTTGACTGTACGCTAATAAAAGTGCATCATCAAAGAATCGACATGGCCATATACAAGTCCAGGATCCGGACCCATGCACAGTATATAGTGCACATGAAATGAAGAAATTGATCAGTACAACTATGCCCCATACTCACGCCAGGTGTGACCCACATTCTCTCAGAAGATAAATTAGATACATCCTTTATATAAAGTTGCATACCCATAAACTCTCTAAAAATTCCAGCCCTTCAGTGGGCACTGGGCAACCTTGTCTTGGAAGAGCCAAACGACAAAAAGTGACTTGTTTCCATTTGTTCTTGAAGAAACCCCCCAGTCTAGATTTTCCCTAGGTTTGCACTCGGTTCTGTTTTCATTGAGATATCTACCTACAGACATGTGGTCGACCCCAAATTTATTGAGAACAACAAACTGTTGGGTTCTGGTCCATCCCTTGTTTCCTATTTATTCCTTGTGGTACTAAACAGCAAACATTGTCCGCCATGATCGCTGGAACCCAAAAAAGCTATTATTTAATACCAGGCACATAAGTCATCACCCAAATGATTTGCACTGCTGTGAGTACTGTCTTTCCGATTCTCCTGCTGCTTAGAATTCTTGCACAGTTCCATTCCCTTAAAACCTAAATAAGGGAAAAGGGACAATATCTTTCTTCTGACGAAACGAAAATTCCTTAGAAGCTTTTTATTGCATGTTTATATGAACTACGTGTTAAAATTTTTGAATCAGGTAACTATCTTCCTGTAAATGAAATTCCAGTAGAGTTTTAGAGGCAGGGACTATAGAAATTCATTGAAGACGCAAGATAGAACGAGCAAAATTCCAACTTTGAAGTTTGGCATCAGAAAAAGAAACAGTAATGTGTGCAAAAGTATTACCTTCTTTCACAGACGAAAACGGGGATCTGCAGAAGCAGACAGGGTGTATGAATGGGATATTTCAGCTCTTTGATCGCCACCATTTCCCAACATGTCGGCGCGTTGGCAGCCAAAATCTCAAAAGACTACTTCCAGGTGATTCTTTTTGCAATCAGAAAGTTAAGATTCCAATATGCATTTATTTAAAAAATTTCTTCTTTTTCTTGACACACAAAGGTACAGTTATGAATTCATCTTCACTAACACTTGTATAAGTTTCATGAATGGTAAGGGCTGATAGGTTTCAATTTTCCTGCCTTCACCATGATCATATCTTATGTGCATTTTACATGGAAGTGATCCTTTTAGCATAATAATACAGAAATAAAAAATAAATAAAAAATTGCATCTAATATTCAGCTATAACTCATAAATGCATAGAGCTATCAGCGCTCTCTTATAAGATGGTAGAAACTGAGTTAAACAACACATTCAATAAGTTGAAACTCCCATAAAAATCTTGCAATGTAATCATAGTTTGTTGATTACCATCTTTCTACAACACATCGTGAATTTTATATATGATTATTGATACTTAACCTTCATCTTCTGTTTACAAAATTAATCATATAGGTATAGCCTGTATACGACTATACACTTATTTTTTCCACATTTCAATCATGAAACAAGTTTACTTTTTATCATCACTGCCAACACTGTCTTAACATTATAAAAATTCCGTGCTTGTTAAGGTGCAAACCACAATATGGACCCTAGACATGCAACAAAAACAGCAAGGGTAAGATTCTGAACAAGTTCCTTATGTGGATTTTTTTAAGAAATCGAACAAGATCCCATGTTTGACATAACCAATCATTTATTTGACGAGGAAATTATGTGACTTACATTTGCAGGAAAAAGATATGGAGGCACAGAAAGAGTTAAGAGTCTCCTTTGAATCATCCCAAGCCTCCTGTTCATCTTCCTCTTGTTCTTCCATGCTTTCATCATATGATTCCCATAAAATGGCTCTACCAGAAGCTATTTCGATCATTCAAACAAAAATTCGTGAAACCCAACTTCAAACCACAACCATGAAAGAACAAAATACTTCATTTGCCACGGGCCAGCAGTCCCTTGATCTCCAAGATGTAGTGAAGGATTCAATGTATAGAGAAATTCGTCGCTTGTCCATCAAATCTAAGGCTAAAGATGAAAGAAGAGGCTCTGTGTTGAAGCATGTCGACTCTCCCAGGCCTTCTCAGCAATTCAAAAGTGGACAGTCAGGGGTTGCTGTTTCTGATGGATCAATTCACGATCTTTGTAAGCTCCATGAAGTAACAGAGAAATACAAGGATGAGCGGCTGGCACTTCCTCGTTTCTCTTATGATGAGAGAGAATCACGAGATACTTTGAAGTCTGCCATTCAGCTCAAAGAACATCCCAGGTTATCGTTGGACAGTAGAGCCAGTTCTATGAAGAGTTCATCCCTCCAATNGAGAGAGAATCACGAGATACTTTGAAGTCTGCCATTCAGCTCAAAGAACATCCCAGGTTATCGTTGGACAGTAGAGCCAGTTCTATGAAGAGTTCATCCCTCCAATCACGATCAAACTTTCTTTCAAGGGATTTGCATATGGGAAATGAGGACTCCAACCAAGTTCTACCCTCGGAGCAAGAACTAGGAAGTAACAAAAGATCGCCCAGTGTCGTGGAAAAGCTAATGGGCTTGGAAGCCTTCTCAGATGTTATTTCCACTAGTGAGAGCAGGATTATAAAGATCCAGTCATGTGCTGGCACAGGTTTTATTTCAGGATCACCAAAATCAGCTGGCATGGGCAAGCACACTCAAGATCCTTGTTCCCCACGTGTTTTGCAAAAGGATCCTCCCTTGCCACACTTGGGTAATGCCAATTCAGTCATAAAACAGACTTCACGCTCAAGGTTTCCACCTGAACCAGCTCCATGGACACAGCCAGATACTAGTAAAAGCTTTCGAAAGCAAGCTTTAAAAAGTAGGAAATCATCTGCAATTACCTCAAATATGTCCTCCACTGTTTATGGTGAGATCGAGAAAAGGATAACAGAATTTGTGAAATCTGGGAAGGACCTCAGGGCCCTAAAACATATTCTTGAAGCAGTGGAGAAAACAAGACAAAGATTGGAGAAAAGAAAAGAGGACCTCACTGAATCTGTATCTCAAACAAGCAGATACAGCATGGAAAACAGCATCTCTGATACGGATTTTAGATTGTCCACGTGGCAGGATCAACGGAGTAACCACCAAGTTCCCAACATGAAGGAGGCCGCCCCTCCAAAAAGATTAGAGCCTTCTAATATGATCATGAAACCAGCCCCAGTGATTGACAAAATTAGAATTTCAAGTTCTTCTCTGGTCCCAGCTCCTGATACATCGCATTTGCGAAAACTAAGAGCTCGGGATTCTATATATAACCGGGAGAATTCAGTTCACAAACATCCAGGAAAAGATTCTACGCCAAGGAATAATCTGAAAGATCCTAGTTGGATTCGTTCCATTGCTAAGAAGACCAATTTGAGAGCTTCAGGAGTACAGCAAACCTCAAAAGCACCTCAATGCATTAAGGTAGAAAGCCGTGCTACCCGTGGAAGGAGTTCTGGAATGTTGAGTCCAAGATTAAAACAAAAGAAGCAAGTAATAGATTGGCAATCTCATCCCACCACCCCATCTTCTGACTCGGGCATGATTAAAAAGAAATGTAGTAAGCAAGTAGCAGCATCTGGTTACTCAAATAGAAAACTCCACCTGAAATCAACCGATCTGAAGCATGGTTATGACCAATTGAGCGAACACAGTGGTGACACAAGATACTCTAGTCACCGAAGTGATACAACTTCTGTGATGTCACAAAGCAATATTAGTCTCGTCTCACAGATTGAAACGAAGGTCATAAGCTTCGCTCATTCCATCGAGACGAATGCCAAACAGCACCATGACCCTATACATAGGGTAAGAGTGATTTATCTTAGTGCCCGTCCTGTTGTTCTAGTTCATTAGTTGACAAGTTTCATTTTTTTGCCTTTCAGAGTTCTGCAGCAAGATTTAGAGAACATACAATAACAGCTGAACTTGCAACGACTATGCTGGAACAACCAAGTCCTGTCTCAGTTCTTGATGTGGCATTTTGCAGAGATGACTCACCATCTCCGGTCAAGAAGACATCAACTGCTTTTAGAGGTATTGCTCTTTCTCCAAGTAACATCCATTTTGTATGTCACTACTCAGATAAATTACATTGAAATGTGTAAGAAGGCTTAACTGTACTAACAGAAGAATAAGTGATATAAAAATTACAGAAAATGAACCAATACAATAGCGACACATAATCAAATGTAGATTCTCCCTGTATTTATGTACATTTCAACAAGAGTGAGGCTTTTATATTATTCTTTGGACAGTTAACAGTCCACCACAGAATTTGCAGGTTGTACGAGACCAGCTGTCATCAATGTGACAGTTTCACAATCAAACACGGAGAAAATAATATAGAAGAAAAACAAGATATTGAAGTAATCCCTCATTACTGCTTTATTATCAAAGACGGACCTTTTTGGTCACTCTAACCTTTATTAGAGTAATGGTATTTGTTGTTAATTAGAAATGAACCGCACAGAAAATACCGTACTTTGAGACCAATGTGATTTTGAATCTCATATGGAAAACTCCAGCATATGATAAAGTGAAAACAGAGGCATCATTTATCCAAACGAAATGAACAATTAGGTACATAATGAATCCGAGAGGAGAATACCCGTCTATCCACAATACAAATACAAATTTTTTTTTTATGTGCAATTACATAGCAAATGCATATTTTCACTAATAGATGTTGTGTCTTGTCAATACCTGAACAGATGACAAAAGTCCAAATTCCGACGACTCAGAATGGCATGTAGAGAATCTAAATGGTTTACTGGATCAGAAAAGACAACACGGGCACAGTCACAGGAACTTGGTCCATAAGCTTAGATTATTGAACCCCGCTCCTTGTGAAGATACTCTAGACCACTATGCATTTATGTACAAGAGCCCCAATCCAGATCTGCGATATATTACTAAGATATTACTGGCATCAGGATTCCTCAGAGACGTAATATCAGTCCCAACAGTCAATCAGCACCACTCATCATACCATCTGATCAACACCGACTTGTTTGATGTCCTTGAACGAACTGAGCAAAACATTAAGCTGGAAAATGAAGAACTTGAAGATGAGAATGCTCAGTTAAAATTTAATCAGAAAATTCACAGAAAAATTGTTTTTGATACAGTCAATGAAATTCTGGTCCGCAAATTTGCTTTACAGGGATTATTCAACCTGGGAAGGAAAAAGTTGAGCCGAGAAGAGCTTCCAAAAGAAGTTCATTTAGAGCTGAATCGTCTTCAGAGAAAGCAAGATTGCAGCCATGATGACGAGGATGATGGATTTGTGAGAATCTTAATAGAAGATATGATGCGTCAGTCGGCAGATTGGACAGAATACATTTGTGAGATCCCAGACTTGGTGTTAGACATTGAGCGCCTAATCTTTAAAGACCTGATTAATGAGGTAGTCATGGGAGAAGCTATGGGCCTGCATAATTGACCAAGGAGGATTTGCTGAGTTGCAGAGAACCGTGCCAAGCTCAATATTTCCTTGTTATGAATGCATTTCCTCCTTGTGCCTAAAACTCAATATTTCACAAATATCATGATGCAGGAATATCTCTGTTAGTTGACAGCACAAATATTCATGTAAGCAAGTAGTCGCTTGTTGTGGTCATACCCTATGTGCAAAATCTAAACGTTAATCGCATACTATAACTAAACTACAGTTAAATGGTAGAAAATATATTTAAGTATATTTTATAACATACAGTAATACAATTCCCTGTTGATTAAGAGAAC
Organism: Fraxinus baroniana; assembly: GCA_903798355.1. NCBI lineage: Eukaryota > Viridiplantae > Streptophyta > Magnoliopsida > Lamiales > Oleaceae > Fraxinus > Fraxinus baroniana. Next base: position 7,865 of record CAIGRO010263467.1, read on the forward strand.
ACCAAATGGCAACATGTAATTCAAGTGGAAATTTTAAGTGGTTGAATCAAATCTACCTTCGAGGAAAGGATATTTGGGATTGTACGGCAAAGAAAAATGACTCTCCTTTGCTCAGAAAGATGCTCAATATCAGACAGCAATTGACAGGGCCTGAACGGACAGTCCAAGCAGCCGTGGACAGACTGGGGACGTGGACTGCTGCTGGCCAGTTTTACGTCCCAGGTGCGTATGAGTTTTTCCAGCAGAAAGCAGTGGAGAAGGCCTGGGCTATTGAGGTTTGGAGATCTTACATTACTCCAGAACACTCTTTTATTTTATGGTTGGGTGCCCATTCGAAGCTGCTCACTAAGGACATGCTGCCCTATTTAAACATTGACAGAACTTGTGTATTTTGTGGGTCACATACTGAAACAGGTTGCCATTTATTCTTTCAATGTTCATTATCTTCATGCACTTGGAAGAAGATTAGAGATTGGTTGGGGATTAGGAGATCGATGACTACGATCTAGCGCATTGAAGTGGATTAAGAAGGAAGCCCGAGGCACTTCTTGGCAAAGCAAAGCCAAGAAAATTGCTCTTGCCTGCACCATCTACCAAATTTGGGCAGTGAGAAATAGAAAGATTTTTGAAGATCTCATACCGCATTCCAAGAGCATTGTGAGACAGATCAAAATACATGCATACAAAGTTATGTTTTCCTTGTATTCTCGTGTTTTGATTCATTCTGAGTTTTAACTTTGGGTCTTTAAATCTTGTCGCTAGTACAACTTTTGATTTGTAAGCCCCCATGTCCGGAGTACTTGTATATGAGTTTTGATCAATATAGTTTTGCTTTTACTGAAAAAAAAAAAAAAAAAGAGGTACATAGAAGATGACACACACATATATACACTCTCCCCACCTCCAAATAAGAAAAACAATATTCTCAATGATAAAAAAGTTAGCAGAAAAACAAATTCTCTCACCAAGCATACTAGCATAGTTTAACCTAGAGATATTTCAATGAACAAGCCAATAAATAAAGAAAAAATATGTATAAACCATTCGTGGTAAAATCAAGTAATTGTCATTTATAGACACGTCATAGCACAAAATTTTCTTCTTCATTTTCTTTTCATAAAAGTAAACTAATCCTAATTTTAACAATGCCACTCAGTAAGTCCAGATCTCAGGATGATAACTAACAAAGTATACCCCAAGTTGGTACAATATCATAAAATCGTGTGTTTAAAGATACAGCTCTACAGATATTAAATTACATTTGTTTTTGTTTCCTAATGGGGTATCTCCTTTATTTTGCTTCCCAGATACCTCTCATCAAGCTTTTTCAATCATATCTAGAAACTCCAGAATTGGAATTGCTGAAATGTGAAGTCAAATAAGAAATGGGCAAGGAAGAAATGTACAAAGAAAACACATTTTACGAAGCAATGTCCTCTAGGAACTTAACAAATGTAGTCCCCCTCTAACTTTACCCAGAATTTATATTAACTTGTGCCTTTTCACTGTTTAACCTAACCAAGTCAGGCACATAAACAAAGTCAACACCAAGGAAATTCAAGTTTCGTATAAACATAAGAAACCTAAAAGACTTAAAACACATTTTCATACATAAATCTTAATTATACCTGCTAAATTCGGATATGAAGAAGATGTCCACCGGACCACCATTGCCTTTAATTCACTTCAAAAAAGAGTAAAATTGGTGCAAAGAGGATGTGTTACAGTTGATTATAAACGTGAGGGTAATAGATAACATGACATGAAATGTCCCCCGTTCCCCAGCATTCCAGTTTGATTCCAAGAAATTCTTCTGATTTTTGTTCTTCTCTCTCAAGAAATTCAGCTAATTCTTTTCTTGCAATATCCCTTCAGAGAAGATGCAGGTTATAAAACGCTAATAGGGAAAACCATAACTCTGATGTTGAGCGAACCTCTTTGCGATGATCAGAACTGCCGCCACCGACGTGTCCTGTCTATTGTGATAGAAAATGAGTTATTTAAACAGATGGTGCTCAGAGTATTGGAATTGTTAAGGAAAATCCAATCCTAACTCTAATTCCATTCTCTAAGATTTTACTAGGCTGAAATTTCATAATCCCAATTGTTGGTGGCATGTTCACGTGGTCACAGTTGATTGATACTCTCCCCAGCTAACTTTTGGTAGGATCTCATGGAATGATTCTCAACAGATGTCCGTACTTGTATGTATTCAGCATCTTGAGTTTAATAAGAAATGGAAATGTCCATTGCATGCTCTAAACATGGTAATTTTGTGGTGATGTGACATCTATGAAAATGCACTTATATGCTTGCTTATCACTCCTGAAATGTCAAATTGTGGATTTTGATAGCCTGAATTTCTTTTGAAATGCTCACATCTTTCAAAGAACATGGTATATTTAATTTGTCTGTCTGAGCAAACTTTTCGTGCAATGCAGCTGTATCCTGCCTGAGTGATGAACATAAGTACAGATGGCCGATGACGAAATATGGCTGATTTTTTTTTTTTATTTACTTATTTTTATGTCTTTATTTAATCCTTTTCATTTATTAATTATTATTTATTACTGGGTGCATGCTAATATTTTCTAGGAGTGTAAGAACTTTATTGCAATTTCAATCAGTTGGCAATCAGGTTAGAATACTCTTATTTATCTAGCAGTTGACAGCGCATTCACTTGGCTTGTTCTGAACGAAATTAATACATCTTGCGAGATTTTCTTTCAATCCAATTTCCAGCATTCAACATTGAATTTGTGATTTTGCTTTGTTTTTTGCTTGCTTCAGCACATCATTTTTGGTATCAGAGCAATGCTAAGATCCTCATGGAGATGCCACTAAGGAGCCAACGCAATGCTCGCAACCAAGCCATGAATATGGAGTGTGAAGGGAGATGATGCAAGGACAATAACAAATCGATTAGTTAACCCAACAGATCAACATGGTCTTGACCCAACAACATGAGATGTGTAGAGGGTTAGCGTGTGGAATGAGGGGTGGCTATGGAACATTCTATGCTGCCATAGGAGGCGCAGCAGCGGACCAACGTGTGAGAGGAGGTGCTGGCACACTGCCTGGGGCAGAAAGGCAGCCTATAGATGCTACTGCAAGGGGAAATCGGTGGGTGGATCATGACCTACAATGGGGAGATGATGATTTTGACACTGGGAATAGCAGGTGGTTTTGCACGTTCAAATAGTAGGTAGGGACAGATCTTGTGAATTCACCTTAAATGTATTTCTGTATAGAGGTGTCAAGACGGACGGGCGACCAGACCCGTGAAAATCGGCCCAGATCGACCCGGGATCGCAGGCCGACCCGGGACAGAGCGGGCAGTTCACGGGTGAAGAAGGTATGACCCGCGGGCTTTGTGGGTTGCACCTTCACGGGCCGCGGTTAACCGTGACCCGTGAAAAAAAAAATATTATAATTAAATAGGTGCCAACCTAATTGAAATGTACTTAAACTATAAATTTTTTTTTTTTGATAAGGTACTTAAACTATAAATTATAGTAAAAATAGGTACCAACTTAGTTGGGATGTACTTATACTATAAATATTTGATAATAGTAATTAGAAATGCATTTAGTTGTTATTTGTTTAAGTTAAATTTAACTTTTTAAAGTTATAAATAATTCATGTAACATTAAATTTGAATT
>CAIGRO010263506.1:0-12368 GCA_903798355.1 Fraxinus baroniana
GGGTTAATGATCTTCGCCCCATCCCCGTCCCGTGTTCCCGATTAGGCGGGTAATCCCCGCCCTATTCGGGGCGGGGCCCCATGGGTATCGGGTTGAGCGGGTTTTTTTGCCATCCCTAGATCCATCTGCTCTGCTTTCCAACATCGGGCAAAAAGCGAAGGGCCTGAGGCTTAAAGACCCACTTCAATCGAAGGGAAAGAAAAGAGCCCTGGTGGAAAAGTCGAGCAAGAGACCTAGCAGGCCTGGGCAAACATCGAGGAGTCCAAGCCACCTACACCAGCCATCACCCCGGCCATATGTGCCTACTCCTTGAGCCATTCCAGAGATAGTTGACTTGGAGGACGAGACTCCCTTACTGGGATCTTCTCTAGAGGAGCATGCTCGATCTCCATTAATCCCGAGTCTGGTGAACAAGTATCGGGACAAGGTCGATCCTGGCGAGGGTGTTAGAGCACTTGAGATCATAACTCTGAAGGTATTACCGTCTAGAGCTGAGTACTTTATGTTCGTTACGACATCGAGCTCACCTTTTCATCTTTGTGCAGGCTTTGAGTATGGCTCGAGGTTTGTCTTTGAAAAGCCTTGAAACCTCAAGCAGGGTAGCCGAGCTCGAGGCAATAAACGAAGAAAAAGAAAAGAGGATCCGTGAGCTCGAGGTCGAGCGTGATCTCATTCAAATCGAGATTCGGAAGGCTCAGAATGATGTTGGAGAGGCCAGGGATGCGGTTGAGGAGGCCAAACTCGAGCTTGTTCACGCGAAGAAAGAGTTCGAGAGTCAGTTGGGGCAGGCATGAGCTTAAGCGATCGAAGATTTCAAAAAATCTGATGAACAGAAGACTCTGCTCGGGCAATATGGTTCGGGCTCTTATTACTATGGCTTGATGATGGCTTGATCTTTTTTGAGGACCAAGCTCCCCGAAGACATGAAGCCTCTGGTCGAGGAGTTAAAGTCAGTGAACGAGTTGGCTAATGAGCTCGAGTCATCAGATGAGGAAGAAATCGGGGAAGATAAGGATATTCCCGAGCCCGAAAACACTGCTGATGCTCCGGATCTAGATTAGGCCATTGTAATTTTCTTTTGTGTTTTCTCAAATTGCTCGAGACGGGGCCTTGTAATTTTTGTTATTAATGGAATCTCGACTTTTCTCGAACTTTCTGTGTGATCAATTTTTTCATTTGAATAAGTTGGGCGACTTGATGAACATCGAGCGGAGTATATCTTTCGTTAAAATAAGCTCGCACATTGTCGTTTGAGTTCGAGCTTGGTACTTGGCTTATTTTTGGCCAAGTACCTAGAGTCGTGATGTCGTATGAGCTCGGGTCGTGTTACTTGGGTTGATTTTCGTCAAGTAGCTCGAGTCACGATGATGTCTGAGCTTGAGCTTGTTACAAGGCCATGTTTTGGTGAAGTCGCTCGAGTCATGATGCTGTTTGAGCTCGAGTCATGTTACTTAGGCTGATTGTCGGCCAAGTAGCTCGAGGCTTGATGTTGTATGAGCTCGAGCTTGTTACTTGGGCTGATTTTCGGCCAAGTAGCTCAAGTCATGATGCTGTATGAGCTCGAGTTGTGTTACTTGGGGTGATTGTCGGCCAAGTAGCTTGAGTCATGATGTTGTATGAGCTCGAGTCGTGTTACTTGGGGTGATATTTGGCCAAGTATCTCGAGTCGTGATGCTGTATGAGCTCAAGTCGTGTTACTTGGGCTGATATTTGGCCAAGTAGCTCGAGTTATGATATTGTATGAGCTCGAGTCGTGTTACTTGGGGTGATTTTCCGCCAAGTAGCTCGAGTCATGATGTTGTATGAGCTCGAGTCGTGTTACTTGGGGTGATTTTCCGCCAAGTAGCTCGAGGCTTGATGTTGTATGAGCTTGAGCTTATTACTTGGGCTGATTTCGGCCAAGTAGCTCTAGTCATGAATTGTCTTTTTATTGACGTCGACCTTTGTATGTCGCCAATAAAGATAATTCAGGAATTATCTAAGGTCGAGCTCGAGTCTGATACAATATATTGTTAGAACAATTTGTTGCCGTAATGGACTTGAGTGTTCTTTAATAACAAATGTTACAATGCAAATAGGCTAAATCTAGAGGTTAAATATGCAGGGGCACGCAGGCAAAAAAAAAGACTAATTGGAAAACTTAAAACGTGGGCTCTTTACTTGTAGTAAATCTTTAGGTTGTTTACATTCCACGGTCTCGGGAGCGGCTTCCCAAAGGTGTCCCTTAAACTATATGCTCCTTCTCGTACTTTTCGTATGACTTCGTAAGGTCCTTCCCAGGTGGCTCCTAATTTGCCCAGTGGGTGACCGGCAGCTGCAGCTTTCCAAAGCACTAGATCTCTGACTCTGAATCGCCTTGTTTTGACCCTACCGTTGAAATGCTTGGCTATTCTGTTCTAATAGCTTATGGCCCTTATAGAAGCTTGCTCCCTTACCTCATCAAGAAGGTCAAGATGTTCCGTTGTTTAGCCTGCGGTACAGGGCTCAATCATCCTTTGCGTTGGGAGGCCACCTCTATTGGCACTGTGGCCTCTACACCGAAGGCTAACATGAATGGGGTTTCACCAGTTGCGGTCTTGTGAGAGGTTCTGTATGTCCATAGGATAGCGAGGAGCTCTTCTGGCCAACTTCCCTTGGCATCACCAATCCTGGTCTTGAGATCCTGTAGTATGATCCAGTTGGTTACTTCGGTGAGGCCTTTGCTCCGGGGATGTGAAACTAATGTCAAGCGGTGGTCGATCATGAGGCTGTTGCAAAAGTCTCTGAATTGCGCGTTATCGAATTGTCTATCCTTGTCCGTTATCAAGACCTTTGGTATCCCGAACCTGCAAATAATGGCTTTCCATACGAATGACCTGACTTTTGGCTCCGAGATGGTTGCTAATGGCTCCGCCTCTGCCCACTTTGTAAAGTAGTCCACGGTCACAATAACGAATTTCAGTTGTCCCTTGGCCAGGGGAAGGGCCTGAGGATGTCAACTCCCCACTGCTCAAAGGGCGCAGCGTAGGGAATGGATGTTAGCTCTTCAGTGGGGATATGTATGAGGCCGCCGAACCTTTGGCACGTGTCACACCTTTTGACATAGTTTGAAGAGTCTCGTTTCAGGTTAGGCCGGTAGTACCCGTACCTTATGAGTTTGTAGGCCAGTGATCGAGCCCCTCGATGATTTCCACATACGCCTTCGTGAACCTTCACCAAGGCTTGGAGAGACTCGGAGGGTTTAAGACACCTTAAGTAGGGTAAAGTAATACTTCTGCAAAATAAAATGCCCTTGATAATACAGTATCTTGCTGCTCTTGCCCTAAGGCTTCTTGCCTCCCGGGGGTCAGATGGTAGGCTTCCATTGCTTAAGTATTCCATTATCGGGTCCATCCAAGAGGGCTCATGATCAATGTCCATGATATTTGGCTTTGGATTAATGTTGGGCTCTGCTACTATCTTTAGGTGTACTGTTCTGTCAAGTCCATCCGCTCCCATAAACATGAGTCTAGACAGTGCATCGGCCTTCGAGTTTTCAGCTCTGGCAATCTTTGTAATCTGGCAACTCTTGAACTTCCTTTGGAGGTCATGCGCCTTCAAATAGTATAGGCTCATCTTTTCATCTTTCCTTTCAAGGGTGCCCTCCGTCTGGCCTACCACCAGTTGGGAGTCACTGAACACGTTGACGCTCTCAATTCCGAGGTCGTATGCTAATTCTAGTGCGAGGATGACAGCCTCATATTCTGCCTCATTATTGGTGGCTTCAAATTCAAACCTGAATGCGCATTGAACTTCAATCATTCCGTCGAGTCGACTATGATAACTCCAGCACCCGACCCCGAACTATTCGATGCCCCATCAACATATATTTTCCACACCTCCGAGGTCATTCCCGGGTCGCTGACCTGCTGCCCCCGAGTCCTAGGGGTAAGCTCCGCAATGAAGTCTGCCATGCTTGCGCTTTGATTATCGGACGTGGTTTGAACTCTATGTCGAACTCTCCTAGTTTGATCGCCCACTTAAGTAACCTTCCCGAAACATCGGGTTTTTGAAGTATGTGTCTTAATGGTTGATTAGTGAAGACGACGATTGGATGGGATTGAAAGTATTGTGGAGTTTCCGGGCTGCGACAACCAAAGCAAGAGCAAGTTGTTCAGCCAATGTGTACCGGGTTTCTGCATCTAGGAGTACTTTGCTTATGTAGTATATAGGCCGCTGGACCTTACCGATTTCTTTTACTAGAATCGCGCTTACTGCATTTTCGAAAACTGCTAAGTATAGTAGTAACGTATCACCGGGCTCTGGCTTCACGAGGACCAGTGGGGTCGCTAGAGCTTTCTTCAGCTCTTGAAAGGCTGTCTTGCACTCTTCATTCCATTCAAAGCTGTGCTTACCTCCTAGGATTTTGAAGAATGGGAAACATTTTTCTGCTGCCCAAGACACAAATCTGTTGAGCGCTGCAACTCGACCCGTTACTTTTTGAATGTCTCTCTTACACGTTGGTGGCTCCATTGAAACCAAGGCTTCTATCTTATCAGGATTGGCCTCTATTCCTCGGTGGGTAATCATGAATCCCAAGAACTTACCGGATGCCACCCTAAATGCACACTTAGCAGGATTTGGCTTCATCTTGTACTTTCGCAGTGTAGCGAATACCTCATTTAGGTCCGTAACGTGATAGTTTACCTGCTTGCTCTTGACAACCATGTTGTCAACGTAGGCCTCAACGTTCTTTCCGATCATGTTGGCAAAGACCTTGTTGATGAGTCTTTGATATGTAGCTTCTGTATTTTTCAGTCCAAATGGCATGACCTTTAGCATTATATGGCTGAGTCCGCCATGAAAGAGGTCTTCTCTTGATCACCTTCCGACATTAAAATCTAATGATATCCAGAAAAGGCGTCCAAGAAGCTGTATAATTTATGTCCCAAGGTGCTGTCCACAAGATTGTCAATTCGGGGTAGGGGATAGCTGTCTTTGGGACATGCTTTGTTCAAATCTATGAAGTTAATGTAAATCCGCCACTTTCCATTAGACTTCTTGACCAGGACCACGTTGGCCAGCCAATCAGGGTATTGGACTTCTCGGATGAATTTGGCCTTAGCGAGTTTCGCAATCTCCTCTCGTATGACCTCCCTTCGTTCTGGTGCAAACTGTCTCCTTCTCTGCTTCAACGGTCTTACGCTTGGATTCACATTGAGTTTGTGCACAGCAACTGTGGGGTCTATTCCAGGCATGTCTTCCACGCTCCAAGCGAATACGTCAATGTTGTGGGTCAAACAACTAATGAATTTAACTTTAGTTGTGTCGTCAAGTCCTTGACCAATGGTAACTTTTCTTCTGGGCTCGAGCTCCACCTCATCCATTTTTTCGACTGGTGTGAGCCTCTCTCGGTAGTCGAGCTCGAGCTTCGCCTCCGACAACTTTATGACATCTGACTTGATTTTCTTGAGACTGGTGACATAACAATGCCTAGCCACGGCTTGGCTTCCACGAACAACCCCAACCCCTTTGCTTGTAGGGAACTTCACTGCCAGGTGGAATGTTGAGACAATTGCCTTGATGCCATTCAGTAGTGGTCTGCCAAGTATGGCATTGTAGGCCATGGGTGTGCGAACTACCTGAAAGGTTGTGACCTGTGTTATCTGCTTTCCTTCTAACCCCAAGGTGAGGGATAAGCTGACAACTCCTTCGGGAACAACAATACCTCCCCCAAAACCCTGAAGCGGTGTCTTGACAGATTTGAGCTGTTCTGTTGAGATACCCATCTTTACGAAAGCCATATTGACAATATGTTTGCCGCACTTCCATTGTCTACCAAGATCCTCTTTACATCGAAGTTCGCAATAATTGTCGATATAACCAGCACATCATCGTGCGGAAAAGACAAGCCTTCCAAATCACTTGCCTCGAAGGTTATGTCTTCGATATTTCCCATATCCATGTGCGAGACCAAGGAGTACTATCTTGCGTACTGCTTACGCCCATTATTGGAGTCTCCTCCCGAAGCTGTTCCCCCGATAATGACGTTAATAGTTCCTACAGTGGGTTGCTGATCCTTTTTGTCGCCAGGTGGCCTGCCCTTGTTCGACCATTCTGAGGACGCTTGTCTCGACTTATATATGCACCTAGAATACCCCTCCTGATGAGGGACTCGATCTCCCACTTTAATGTAAAGCATCCCTCCGTCGTGTGGCCGTGGTCTCTATGAAAGTCGCGGTACTTACTCCTGTCACGGGCTTCGGTGGGAGATTGTAGTTTAGGAGGCCACTTCAACTCCTTGAGGTCCTTGATCTCCATCAGAATGTTCGACCTCATGTTGTTCAATCGGGTGAAAGATGCTGAAGGGGGTTCATGCCTTGGTTGATTTCGAGAAAGATCTTGACGCTGGGTGGACTCGTGGGATCTTTTGAGATCGAGTTTCTTTATTGGCTGAGCATCTTTTCTTGGGAACATTGTCTCTTCCATGTTGATGTACTTTTCTGCCCTAGTTAATAGGTCGGTTATCGACCTAGGGGGAGTTTTGGACAAGGACATCTTGAATGCTTCACACCTTACCGCATATGTGAGAGCGGAGACTGCGGCTATGATATGCAGGTCTGGGATCAGGAGTCTTTCCTGGTTGAACTTCATTATGAATTTATGGAGAGTCTCATTGGGTCCTTGACGCATCTGCATGAGCGAGGCGACTGTCTTTCTGATGCGCTTGCTGCGGCAAAGAACGCAGAGAACTTGTCAGCCAGGTCCTTGAATGAAGATATAGAATTAGGTTCTAGCGTGGAAAACCAATCTCTGGCAGCGTTAGTCAGGGTCTGAGGAAAGGCTTTACATATTACAGCATCGGGCGCGACCTGTAAGTTCATGACGTCGGTGTATATGTTGAGGTGGTTGATAGGGTCCGTGGTCCCATCATATTCCTTCACCCGGGGGTATTTGAAACGATTTGGTAGGGGGTATGACAAGACTTCAGGAATGAACGGCGTGTTAGGGAAAAATCTTGTAGCTGCTGGGCCTTCTGGAGCATTCCAGTTGCGATTCCCTCTTGAATAATCTGCGCTAGGTCTGCTGGGTCTATCGCAATCGATCTCGAATCAATTGGTGATTGGGGTATGTCCGACGTTCCAGCCTCGCAGTTGTTAGGACCTGGAGCCCTAGTGTCGGGCAAGTTGCCACTTTGTGGGGACGGTGCTAGAGGTGCGCTTCTCTCTTGTAGCAGCTGAGTTAGCGTGGCCACTTGCTGGCGAAGTTCTTCAAAAGCGGCTGGAGTGATTGCTGCAAGTGAACGTGGTTGCTCTCCCGAGGTAACCCCCTGTGGGACACGAAGGTCCGCCGTGGGGGTTTGGTTAGGAGCAGACGAGCTTGCCGGCAGGTTTCCTGAACGTGTGTTAACCATGACTTCTAGTAGCGTTTCCCACAGATGGCGCCAATGATGCTACCAAAACTCATACCTGGGTCAACCTGAACCGGATGAAAGAACTCCACGTGATCTGGCATGGCCTTCAATACCTGAAACAAAGGTGTCGAGGTGTGTCATCGTCGCCCCTCCGCTGCTTAAGTCAGTTAAGTATTCAAGAGAAATTTTATGCCGAATGCCTTTTTCTTAAAAACGTACCTAAGGAAAGGGAGTTGGCTAGGTCTTTATAGACGTCAAAGGTGGAGTCCTAAGAGAACTGCACTTCCCTTATTGTTTGTGTTTTGTTCGTAATAGAATTGTATTTCTTGAGGGGAAGTTTAAAGCGTCTAGGAAGTGAAGTTACTGTTTGGCTTGAAGTAGAATTCTTGGGGACATGTAAGTCAAGGACGGGGTCACACTGAGTGACAAGGCCCGACCTATAAGGCCCGACCTGTTAAAGCCCTTAAAAGCAATGATGTAAGGTCGGGCCTATGAGTTCGGGGGTTGTCTAAAAAGCTCGAGCTAAAAAGCTCGACCCATGTAGTGACCGTAAAGCCCATTTATGATTGGGCCTGGTCGAGGTCGGGGTTATACACAATCAGCTACAAAAAAAAATGAAAAATTACAATCAACTTGTTAATGAAAAAAAATTATCAATCGTTGAATCCACTTGTAAAGACAAAAAAATTCATCTTATCCACCCTCGTTTTGCCACGTCGGCATGGGGGGGGTAGTGCGATGTTGAGTTAAATGGATGGAGAAATCTATGAGAATCAATTTTGCAAATTCAATAGCTGATTAGAAACAATTTAAAAGTCAGGCACTTGTTTGAAACACGAGCGGAAGTTTAGGGATAGTGAGGGTAATTAAACGTATAAAATTAATAATCCTAATTCCTATGCATGGTCGGTTTTGATTGCAGTGTACGAATCTAGATATACCCCCACAAAAGTGGACTCACTGTATTGCAAAAGTAAAGATAAGTTTGTCAACTTGGTACCAAAACAAACAAAGTAATAAAGAAAAAAATCCAGATAATTACTTAAATCACCGAAGAGAAAATTATAAGTAAAAAAATTATATATCGTATTGATCAAAGCTGAATAATATTGTAGAAGGAAAAAAAGTTAAAATTTTATTCATTAAACTGGGTTGTTTAATCTAATAGGATGAAACGAACATGCCTGTATGTAAAGCATCATCTTCTTTGCTCAATCAACTTTTTTCTCTAAAGGTTACCGGTAGATTCTTGATTACATCAACTTTAACTTTAAAGCATCTATATATACAATAAAAAGACCTCAAATATTCAAGCTCTCTCTCTCTAGATAACATACAGAGATGGCTAGATATTACAACTCAACTTATTATAATTATCACAAATATTTGTCACTACCAATCCACTTCTTCTTCTTCCTAGCTGTACTTTTTCTCTTCTTGATCATAACTTGGTACATAAACTATGAGTTCTTGTTTGAAGACTTGATGGATCAGATCAAGTTATCCCTCATGGTGTTGCCAGTGCTGCTTCTGCTTATCCTGCACTGGTTGTCTGTCCATGATCCGCGGAGAGTACCATTCGCTATGTTATTGCCCGAGAAGGATGCACTTCATAGGGCCGGAGGGTCGCCATGGGGAGTGGCTATTCTGCTTGTGTTTCTTATGTTCATGATCACTCACCGTGCTTCTTTGCATGAAAGATGGTTTCCCTTGTTTAGAAGACGACGCTATTAGACGTGCACAAAAGATTGTGCATAGCTTGCTTCAGCTTTCAACCTCTAAAGTGATTACTACTTTAATGTATTGTGGTCAATCGTGTGTTTTTGATAAAAAAGGAAGTGATGATGTGTGAATCATTCAAATATTCTTATTGTGAGTTCTATGAAGACATGATTTATAGATTAGGCTTCAAATTATTTGAAGAATTTCCTAAGTTCAAAGCATTTTGTTTAAATGCTTGTCCAATTTGAAGAATACCCTTCTGTGTAATACTTCCTCAATAATGAGAGTAAAAAACTCGCACAATGTGGAAAATAGACTTAATACCTCGAGTGGAATATGGACTTATTTTAGCAGTTCCACAAGTCCATTAAGTAGCTTGAGTTCCTGATATTATTGGCATTCTCAGAGGCCAGAGCCTCACATAATTGGCTAGGAGATTGTATCTTGTCATTACTCGTTGGCATCTTCGACTTCTTTTCTTTGAAAATGGCAAGTCTTTCTCCCACCAGAGATCTCGACTAGATGGCAAAAACTGAGTTATTTAGTCACTCGGACTAGATTATCTTACTTCTTCGCCACTTCCCTCTAAAAACCTAACAAGGAGCTGCACCCAACTGCATCCGGGAACTTTTTGCAAGCCTCTCTTTCATGGCAATTCTCAGTTTATTAATGCCGTTACAGATAGAGATGAACACTGGCAGCAAGAATATAGTTCGCTCCAAGGTCAGGCTCTATTTTGTCAAAAATTGCTTTAAATTTTCGTCGCCATATAGAATGCACCCGTGTTGTTTACAAAAGCTAAGATAGCTCCTCACTATGACAGATTTTGGTTCCATAGGCATACCCATAATTATCTGATAAGCCTCTTCAATCTTCCCAGCGCACCCATAATTATCTGATAATTCCATAGTTGGCTTGATATAGTAAACATTCACCATTTTTCCAAAAAGCTCTTACCCCTTTTCAACAAGACAATTGTGACTACAAGCGCACAGGATTGTTGAAAATGACTTGTCGTCAGGCCTCAGACCAGTTTCTTCCATTCTGGTAAAAAGAGAAATAGATTCCTCCATTGCCATGATCTGTGAAGCTGGAAATCATGGCAGTCCCCTACTGCAGATTTTTCTCATTCATGGAACTAAATATACAGAATGCTTGCTCTATGAGACCACATTTTTCTTGTGATGCTATATTGACTCAGCGCAACTAAAGACTCGAGGAGAACGTTTTAAACAAATGTTACAAAATTATTATTGTTAACTTTTTTTCTAAATAAGTACCTGTTGAAAACAGATTCAACACAATTATTATAAAGCTAATTTGGCAACTGTTGAGAAGATGTTTGTTAATAGTGTGCTCTTCCCTCCAAATATATCAATCACTCCATGTTTCAATCAAATGGTATGTTGTTTGGACTATGTTATGCCAAACATTGATCACTTCAATACATTCTGTTTGGCTACACTCAAATGCATTATTTGCCGAACAATTTTTCTTTCTTTCTAAGTTGAGAATTGATTTGGGATCTCAGTACTTCCAATTGGATCCATGTCAACATCCTCCAAAATGTTTCAGAAAACAAAAATTCATGTATAAGAGGGAAAAAGCAACAAGCTATTACAAAGAAAAGATTTATTCAATCAACATAAACAGCAATCGTGGAGCTCCAAGACACTACATTTCTCTCAGCCATTTCATCAAACACTCTTTTCGCAAACTCAATTACGCCACATGCACCATAAACTTTCAATAACATGTGAATCCAAACCAAACCCAACCTACAGAACCATAGATTAGAATGCACGGATCCACCAACCCCAAGCACGGAACAACGCCCACAAGCCTCGATCACAAACGGATACGTAAACTTGTCTGGTTTGGCCCACCAACTGTTCGAAGTAAATAAACAAAGAGTTAGATGGACTCAATTCGGGTTGACGAGTCGTTGGAGTATTCTTTGATCATTGTATTCCACGCGAAGAGTGGTGGCGGAGAAATGGGAGAGTAGTCGAAGATTTTTCCCTCGTCATGGAGTGAGATTGAGGAGGCCGAATGTATGATTTCAGAGAAGTCGAGGGACGTTTTGAGGAGTACGGAATAGAGGGGAGGATTTCAGTGGCGGTTTTTGACCGTTGGAATAGAGTTTGTATACGGCGGGAAACTATCACAATTTTCAACCACACATTCTATATCAATCTACCATTTCAAAATACATTCTTCCAAAATAATGTGACTCAAACACACATTACAAAAGATGATCATCTGAAGGTGATAAAGTCTTTTGTAGAGCTGACAAGAGCATGAGGGAGACACTCCCCACGTCCCTTTTTAGCATGCAAGGCAAGTCATCTGTTGAAATGTGAAACATCTCTGAATTATTGTAGCCTTCAAATGTCTTATCTGGGATTTTAAAGAAACAATCATACTTGGTGTATATCATGATGTACACAATTGTTTACATTTTATCACGTAACATTACACCATTGAATATTGAATAGCATAAAAGGAAAACAGTTTTTTCATCCAATTTTGGTGATAACAGTGTAGCAAAATTGGCCCATGCACCACTCATTATGCAGCTTGTACGGTTGATTACCTAGCCTAGAAAGGTCAAATGAAAATGCCTTCCAAACTGAGCATACAAGAAATATGCAGAACAGCAGAAGTCTGGGAAATTCATTGTCTTCAGCTTGTTATAGTCTTCGGATGGCATTCATCCTGCAACATCACCTGCCAAAGTAACGCGATGTCAATGATTTCATCTTACAATTTTGTCACATTTGAGAAGTCTTGAGCCTTTGATTTTATTTATTTTTAATTCAGAAGGCAGGATAATAGATCTTCCATCAAGCCTTCTTGATTATTTGTTTAGGATCATTGTGTTTGATTCGTTGACTACAGCTACAAGGCAGCCTCGTAAGCTAGGACACTTGATAATTATGGGAAGTCAGCATTCTGATTTAACAGTACATATCCACGACAAGTTGATAAATGGATGAGATCCACTAATCCAATTACACAATGGGTTAAAATCATGACATATATAGTTCGTTAGCGTTAGAATCTTGTGGGAAACCTCCATCATATCATCACAATCATCGGAGAAGGAACATCTGCAATCACGGGAAATTGTTCTGGCAGGCTGAATAATTGTTCATTTCCTGATAATCCTCTCAGTGCCAATGCCAGTGAATAACCTAATGCTCGAGCTACCGGCACAGCAACTGCATTTCCAACTTGAATGTACCTAAACAGGTATTGAACAAAAAAAAAA
>CAIGRO010263525.1:0-10520 GCA_903798355.1 Fraxinus baroniana
CTCGAGGCGGGGTCGTGTCAATTAGGATGTTAATTGCGATTAATTCATTATATAATCTTATTATTCATTAAATGAATGTCAAAATTACATTTTTAATGGAGACTTAGAAGATGAGATTTATATAGACCAACCTGTGAAATTTGTTGTAGAAAGCCCTGATGATAAAGTGTAGACTTAACAAAATTTCTTAATGTACTTAAATAAGCTCCAGAGCATTGACATAAAATTTTTGATACATTTTTGACATCTTGTGTTTATGTGATAAATGAACCAGATAAATGCATAAATACAAATTTGAAAATGATTGTGGAGTGATAATTTGCTTATATGTTGATGATATCTTGATTATGTGATGTGATTAATAAGACTAAACAATTTCTAAAATAACACTTTGAAGTGAAAGATTTGGGTCCCACTTTGTTATTTCAAGAATCAAAATAGTAAAATATTCTGAAAGAATTACTTTAACCTAATCTCATTATGTCGAGAAAGTGCTTAGGAAGTTTAGCTAATACAATTGTTTTCGTGGTAAAACACCTTATGATGCTAGTCGCCACTTGAAGAATATTCAGGTCCTATTTAATTTTAGAGTGATTGGTAGTCTCATGTGTTTCATGAACTGTACAAAGCTTGATATAGCATAAGCAATCGGTAGATTCTATAATTTTTGCAAGTTTTCTTTCATATATGTTTGGGGAACCTTGGCAATATTTCTCTATACTACTATATTCGTACAATTCTTTAATTTTGCAAATTTTATTTCGTATAGTCTCTCTCTTTCTACTTATATATTCTGTAAAAATTGTCATTTCAACTTGTGTATCTAAGCCATATTTGATCCTCATTATTTTAAAACTCATTTTTTTTGAACCTCATTTTCAACAAATGCATTCTCCCAACAATATAATTTTACACCTAATTAAAAAACATTTTTCAACTTTTTAATCACACATTTCAAAATATATTCCGTAAAATTGTCCTTTTAATCCTCATTATTTTAAAATTCATTTTTCTTCAACCTCATTTTTAACCCCACATTCTCTCAACAATATAATTTTACATGTAAATATAAAACATTTTTCAAGATTTTAACCACACATTTCAAAAACTCACTATTATAATATATTATCTCGAAAAATGGGGCTCAAACAAACCCTAATACCATAAAACTTAGAGAAAATTCAAATGTTACAAAAAAATAAATTATTAAATTATAATGGTACAATATTCTAATGAAAATTATAATGATCGAAGTTCACATGCCTTCAAAAGATTCTTTTGGGGAAATTTAAATCCAAAGTTAAAAAGAAGCACAAGCCCACGAAAGATATGATTAAACGACAACAAAATCATTCTTAATCCCTAAAAGTAGCTTTTAGACTATATATAGGTAACTTTATTAGTGTGTATATTATTTACTATTGATTCTTAAATTCTTGAGAAATAATTGAGGCAGACTAAGTAACGAGTTACCGTTTCTATTTTTGTTTTTATTTTTAATAATTGGAACTTATAAAACACATGGAAGAATATTAAGTAAGGGAACCAAAAAATAAATTTACAAATATTATGCAATGTTTTTAACCCCTCCTCGAGTATTGAACGATGGATTATGCTACTTTGTTAAATGGAGTTTGACAAATGCAGTGACAAAAGAAATGTAGGTGATAATAGATGATTCGATTAATCAGTTTGCTAATTAAAACAATTCGCATAAGTCAGCATCTTTCTAAAACAATTTTGGAGATAGTTCAAACTACTCATTGACTCGACTAAGCAACCCCGTCGGACTGAAAATTCAAAGAACTCGTAGGTTTAACTGTACAGATCCCACGATTTTTTTCACAAAAATCAACGAATTTAGGAAGTTAACAACCAGTTCAGTTGCAAATTGGTCAAAATAATCTAAAAGGATCAAGATCACTATTTTCTAGTAAGGCAGGTCAATCCAGTCCGAACTGTGTTTAATAACTGCGGTATATCAGATCTCACATGTTTTCAGAATGGAAATTAAACAAATACAATAAAATATACTAGTATGCATATATAGATATATAGAGCGAGAAAATAAAAATAAATATTCAATCTTTTATATTGCTCCGATACATATCCATATTTCAACTTAACAGAGAAAAATCATCCATGCATGCACCTTATATATTAATTGATCCTCCGGCAAAGTCTCCAACGCCTAACACCGTCATCTCCAACATTTCCGTCGTTGATAATCAGCGGCAAATCATTGGCTTCGTCGCCATATTCATCTTCATAAGTTGAAATACGGATGCAAGAACAGCGTTCCAAGGATGTAAAAAAGGCAGTGGTGAATCCATTGATGAGCCACATAGCCACCCCATCAAGCTTTGTTGTGCATCCTTGTAAGCCGTGGATCGACGAGGAACGGGCCCTCGGCCCCATGGAATTTGATATGGAATTGAAGTTGCAGAAGGTTGTACAGGTGGTGGCTACCATGAACGGAAGATGGAGATCTGAGGGTTAATTAGTGTGGTGTGAGGGGAGGTGGGGTGGGCGTGTGAGATTTATGGTGCGTGTTGGGCTTTAAGAAAAGTGAGTTGAGTGGGACTAATGATGATTAATTATAATATTCAATAGAATATTACGCATGCATGTCCGGTTGATCTCTAGAATTACCAAGAATAAACAATTAATATTTTTAATATACTTTCTTTTCCTTTTTCAGTTAATTTCTATTACTTATAAATTGCAAAAATTCAAGATTTTTTTGTTATTGTATTACGTAATTATTGGTGTTAATGGTGGGTTAATTTCACTCTTGAAACATGTCACGTGAAGAGTAGTTGGCAAAGGAAAAGAATCAGAACCAGAAGGAAGGAAAGAGGAAGCCAACATAAGTAACTGAAATTCAAAGGCAAGCGACGTCGTTTAGGTTCAAATCATACGGTGTCATTTTGATTAAATGAAATTTTAATTAGTTTTGTTAAAACACATTTTCCTTATTGTTTTTGATAATGCTATGTCTGTGTTGAACCTATAGATACAGATAGGGTGCAATTGGTTCGGGGCTTTTTGTAACCTGATTATTCAGTGAAATTGTTGAAATCGTTCAACAGTGTTCTCATCTCCTTCTTCTAGTTTTCTCTTTTAACCCTCCCCATTCTCTTTATCTCTATTTTGTGACTTAGTTTAGCTGTTTCAACTGAATTTAGTTCATTTTCTTCGTTATGCTTTGAGGAAAGCATCCGTGAGCATCCGGTTGTGACAAATTGGTATCAGAGCAGGCGTATTAGACTGGGTAAGTGAAATCATGGATACTAGAGCTAAGTTGGTTGATGATCATCTAAAGAACAATGATTTGGAAATAACCGATTTGGGAAATGCACTCAAGGCGGTCACCAGTAGGCTGGAGGGGAAGTTAGATTCTATTGAGCAAAATTAGCAAGTATTTGGGCTAAGATAGGAGAAAATAGAGAGTACACTTCTAGATATGAACCTAAAATATGAGAAATTGGTGAATATGGCGACACAATTGACATCTGATTTGAAAGTAGACCAAAATAACAAAGGAGTAGAAGGGTCTGCTACCAACATGAGGTCTAGGAGTAGGATAACTCCACTAGGATCTGATGGGCAGAAGAGTAGAAGCTGTATAAGGGGTGAATTTAGAGGGAATACCTTAACCTAAGATCGATTTCCCTCACTTTGGGGGAAAGGGACGTAGAGAGTGGCTAAGAAAAGTTAAGAAAATATTTCCAAATCCATCAAATCCCAGATGATTTGAAAATGGGAATTGTAGAAATGTATATTAAAGGTAAGGCTGATATATGGTTTGATGGCTTCATTGCAAGTCACCCAAATGCAGATTGGAACAAGTTTTCCAAGGGAATTTGTAAAAGGTTTGCAGAGAATATTGGAGAAGAAGTGATGGAAACTTTCAGTAAGATCAGGCAAGTAAGCTCCATTGCTAAAATACCAGGAGAAGTTTGAGGAGTTGAAAGCTCAGGTGATGGTATCCCTCCCTCATGTCCCTGAATCCTATTATATTTCAGTATTTACAAGTGGCTTGAAAGGAGAGATCAAGTCCATGGTTAAGATAATGAGGCCGGATACATTAGCTAAGGCCTTTGAAGTTGCTTGCCTCCAATAGTCTACCATCTAGCTATATTAACAAGTTTCAGAAGCCAAAGAATTTCCCAACCAACCAAAGCAAATAGGACCCCCTTATACTAGACCATCTAAGGAAATAAAATCCACTGATCCGAGTCCCAAAATCAATAAATCACATCAACAGTACAAAACCATCACCCCCACTGACTTTCAAACAAAAAGATACCTAGGCTTGTGCTATAAGTGTGATGAAAAATACAATTTAAGCCACATTTGTAAGAATAGATCCATTAACTTCTTATTAGTGGAAGAGGAAGAAAATGAGGGATCCAAGGAAACCAAGGACCTTGAAATAGAGGATGAATCAGGTAGGGATGAGTTAATGGAAATATCTATTGATGCACTGGCTAGAGGATGGAAACATCAGACCATCAGGGTACCGAAAATCATCAGGGAAAGGAAAATATCCATCTTAATAGACAGTGGGAGTACTCATAGTTTTTTAGGTGAGACATTGGCTAAAGGATTGAAGTACAACATCGAAGAGTCCAACAAAGTAACTGTCATGTTAGCAAATAGGGATAAACTAGAGAGCAAGGCCATTTGTCAATCGGTGGTATGGAAGATTCAGAGTTGGTAATTCCAATACAAACTTAGGACCCTTAAATTGGCAGGAAGTGACATTGTTTCGGGAGTGAATTGGATAAGCCAATTTGGCCCTATTGAATTTGATTTTGCTGAAGGTTATGTTAAGTTCCAGAGACATAACAGTGAGGTGAAGTTGAGAAATGAAGTATCAAATTTGTCAGTGGAGATGATAAAAGGACCAGAGATGGAAAGGATAATGGACATGAATCACTATGGAGTTATGGGCCAGCTATATTCTCATAAAGAGGAAAAAACTAAAGAGGTTATACCTCGCAAACTACAAGAAGTAATCTATCAATTCTCATGGGTGTTTGAAAAACCAAAAGTGTTGCATCCACCAAGATCACACGACCACCACATTCATCTAAAAAAAGGGGTCCAACCTTTTAAAACCAGACCCTACAGGTGTCCATTCATCCGCAAGACAGAGATAGAAAAGCTGATTAAAGAAATGCTGGAATCTGGGGTTATACAAGCAAGCAGTAGTCCTTTTACCTCACCTGTACTCATTGTCAAGAAGAAGGACGGAACTTGGAGATTCTGTATTGATTACAGGTAATTGAACGCCCTAACAATCAAGGACAAATTCCCAATACCACTTATTGATGAACTATTAGAAGAACTTCATGGAGCTAAATTTTTTTCAAAAATTGATCTTAGAGCAAGTTATCACCAAATAAGAGTTACTGAAGGATATGTTCATAAGGCTGCATTTAAAACACACCAAGGGTTGTATGATTTCAAAGTGATGCCCTTTGGCCTCACCAATGCACTTGCTACTTTCCAAAGCTTCATGAATGAGGAGGTGTTCAAGGACCGACTGAGGAGATATGTGTTAGTATTTTTTGATGACATCTTGGTATACAGCACTGATCTAGCCTCTCATTGCCAACATTTGGAATCAGTAATGGAGGTATTACAGAAACACCAACTATATGCCAAGTGGCCCAAATATAGTTTTGGGCAATTGAAGGTTTAGTACTTAAGGTCATATTATCTCCAAAGAAAGAGTCTCAGCTGATCCCAGCAAGGTGGAAGCAATGCAGCTATGGCCTAAACCTAGGAACATCAAATAGTTGAGGGGCTTCCTAAGGTTGACCGGATATTATAGGAAGTTTGTCAATAGTTAAGGGGTGATAGCTAGGTCATTGACAGACATGCTTAAGAAAGATAATTTTCAATGGACAAAGGTCGGAGGTTTAGCCTTTGAACAATTAAAACAAGCCATGTGTACACATGTGCTGGCATTACCTGATTTCTATCAGCCTTTCATCATTGAAACCGATGCTTGCCAAAGTGGAATTGATGTTGTGCTAATGCAAGACAGAATGCCTCTAGCTTACCTAAGCAAGGCTATTAAAATCAGGAATATGGGTATGTCAATATATGAAAATGAACTTCTAGCTTTAGTCACTGCTGTCAGTAAATGGAGACATTTTTTAGAAGGCCACCACTTTATCATAAAGATTGACCACCAATCTCTCAAATATTTGTTGGAATAAAGGATTACAACCCCCCTACAACAAAAATGGCTCACTAAATTGTTGGGACTCAATTATGAAATATTATATAAATGGGGAGTTGATAACTTAGTAGCTGATGCATTATCAAGGAGGCATGAGAAGGAGGTGGAGTGTACAAGAATCACCATTGTTATTCCCACTTGGATGCAAGAGGTCACTGATAGCTACAAAGGGGATAACTTTGATAGGGAGAAAATCTAGTCACTTATGTAAAATCCTACAGTAGACCCAGACTTCTTATACTTCAACAATATTTTGAAGTATAAAGAGAAGTTATACGTAGGTTCAGGAGATAATTCAGGTCTAAACTAGTTCAAAATATTCATGGGTCTCAAGAAGGAGGGCATTCAGGCATATACATGGCAGCATCTATAAAGCAAAGCAACATTTTTACTGGCCCGGTATGAACTGGGACATCAAAGCAGAGGTATTACAGTATGAAATATGGTAGAAGTGTAAAGGGGAGAATGTTCCTTACCCTGGATTATTACAGCCTCTTCCTGTACCTTTGCATGATTGGAGCCACATTAGTATGGACTTCATTGAAGGATTGCCTAATTCAGGAGGTAAAGATACTATCTTAGTGGTGGTTGACAAATTTACAAAGTATGGTCATTTTTGGGCACTTTCACATCCATTCACAGCCGTGATAGTAGCCAAAAGTTGCCTCAATTCTATTTCAAAGCTCTATAGCATACCCCTAAAGCATAATTTCTGTCAGGGATAAGATATTTACAAGCAAATTTTGGCAGGAATTGTTTAAACTCATGAGCACCCAACTACATTTAAGTTCTGCCTACCATCCTTAATCTGATGGGCAGACAGAACGACTCAACCAATGCCTAAAAATGTACCTAAGGTGTGTGACATTTCAACATCTTAAACAATAGGGTAAGTGGTTATCATTATCTGAGTGGTGGTACAATACCACCTATCATTCCTCTATCAGAATGACTCCCTTTGAAGCTCTTTATGGGATCAAACCTTTTCAGCTCTCATTAGGCCCTTACCAACAGTCCAATGTGGCTGCAGTAGAGGAATTACTACAACACAGGTACCAACTAAATCAGCAGCTGAAAGAAAACTTAGCACAAGCAGGGGCAAGGATAAAACTATGTGCTGACAAGAAGCGTCCTAAGAGGTCTTTTAATGAAGAAGAGTGGGTCTTCCTCAAGCTTCATCCTTACACACAGCAATCAGTGGAACATATGATTAATCACAAGTTTGGAGCTAGGTACGTTGGACCATATCAGATTACCAAAAAGATAGGCACTATGGCGTACAAATTAGCACTTCCTACCAACTCCAAAATTGATCTAGTCTTTCATGTTTCATTATTGAAGAAGAAGTTAGGTGACAGGGCAATGCTAGTACTTCAGTTGCCTGATGAGGGTCAGTCTAAACTACCAACACATCACCTATTATCCATCCTACAGTCCAGGACCGTTACACCTAAAAATAACACCATCATCCAGTGACTTATTCATTGGTCAGATTCTACTCCAGACTGTGCAACATGGGAAGATGTGGATTGGATCAAACTACAGTTTCCTCTTTGTGGATCTTGGGGACAAGATCAAGGTAAGGGGAAGGGTTGTCTGTGAAGAATAGTTGGCAAAGGAAAGGAATCAAAACCAAAAGGAAGGAAAGAGAAAGCCAACATAAGTAACTGAAATTCAAAGGCAAGCGACGTCGTTTAGGTTCAAATCACACGGTGTCATTTTGATTAAATGAAATTGTAATTAGTTTTGTTAAAACACGTTTTCCTTATTATTTTTTGTAATGCGATGTCTGTACTGAACTTATAGATACAGATAGGGTGCAATTGGTTCGAGGCTTTTTGTAACCTAATTATTGAGTGAAATTGTTGAAATCGTTCAACAATGTTCTCATTTCCTTATTCTAGTTTTCTCTTTTACCCTCTCCACATTCTCTTTATCTCTATTTTGTGACTTAGTTTAGCTTTTTTAGCTGAGTTTAGTTCATTTTCTTCATTACGGTTTGAGGGAAGCAACTAGTGAGCATCCAGCTGTGACAAAAATAATTCTTAGATCTTAGATCTTGTATTTTCATAATTGTCCCTTTTGATTGAGAGAGAAAATTTGCTTAAATCAGTATAGGTAAGCAACACTCGGGGAGACTATGA
Organism: Fraxinus baroniana; assembly: GCA_903798355.1. Lineage (NCBI taxonomy): Eukaryota > Viridiplantae > Streptophyta > Magnoliopsida > Lamiales > Oleaceae > Fraxinus > Fraxinus baroniana. The sequence continues at coordinate 8,404 of CAIGRO010263525.1, forward strand.
TGCCATTATAGAATTGAAGTATGATAATAAATTTACTAAATTTCTTTTAATGATAGAGTTCGAAATTGATCAACAACTAAAAAGACACTACGTACAATATATAATTAACAACCAAAAGTATGACTAGAGCACATGAGTGTAACTTTTTAAGTTTCTACTTTGAACTCCCCGTCTCCATGTACAATAAAAATTAGTTGTAGGAACTATTTCAGAACAACAAAATGCAAAAAAGAAAACTTATCGATCAAAACTAGTGATAGTGTGTTGTCCTAAAGTGGAAATATCCGTTGTTAACTATTCTGGCCTATTTTAAAAATCATTCGTACAATATAACGATTACATCACTTGTACAACAATCATAAGCGATTTTTAGAATCCATCAAGTGTCACTCAAAAATAATTTTAGAATGAATTTTCATAAAGTACAGAACATGAAAAATTTCTTTTTTTCTTTTTTTTTTTTTAAGACAAAGAAGAGAGATTTATATATGCCACAAAATATATATTTCAATAACTATTCTTGAACTTTGAATTTGTATATTCTATCAAGTTTTCAAGCATAGAGTGAACTATGCCTTGAACTCTATAATTATAGTTGTAAAATGAATCAATAGAACATACGTGATTTCTAAAATGATCATTGAGTTCTCACGATTGTTTTCATTTTGGCCATGAACTTTCTCAATTTTTTTTTTAGTGCTTTAAAGGATTAACCTCAGCTCTTAAAGGAACCAGCCACACTTCCAAATTAAAATAAGTACTTCAATCAAGAGTACATTGTTTCTAAACACCCACGCTTTGTAACAACTAAGTATTAAGAGAATTAGCTTATCCTCCAATTAATACAGAAGGTATTACAACATTATAGGGAGGGATTTGGAATAAATCCAATATAGTTCCCCCACAAACCAGTTCAATAACTTTTTTGTCCTATCAAACCTTGTCTCTAGGATATCCAATTACAAGATTGGGTTTCAGTTATAGGTGATCTAATTTCTAATAGACTTAGCCCCCATTATCCTCGATGTTTTCTAAACTAGCTTTCTAGCTAACGGGTCAGAAATATTATTTCATGATTTCACATAGTTAATAGCTACAACCCTATTCTTAAGTAACTGGCGCACAATATTGTGCCTCTTACAAAAATGTCTAGACTTTTCATTATATGATGAATTTTGAGCTCTTGAAATAACTATTTGATTGTCACAATGGACAAAAATAGCAAGAAGTAGTTATGATTCAAAGGAACGTCCATAAGAAAAATTCCTTAACCATTTAGCATTCTCACATTCCTAATCTAAAGCTATGAACTCAGACTTCATAATAAATCTCGCAATGCAGGTTTACTTAGTAGATTTTTAAGATATGGCACTGCTTGCTAAAGTAAACATGTATCCCCTTGTAGATTTACTTTTATTAGTATATGAAATTCAATTACCATCAAAATATCCCTTAACCATAAAAGGAAATTTAGTATAATGTATCATCCAATCTAGAGTGTATTTGAAATACCTAAATACTCAAATAAGTTCATCCCAATGTTCACTATTAAAATTATTAGTATAACTTCTAATCTACCAACTGCGTATGCTATATCAAGTCTTGTACAATTCTTGAGATACATGATACTACCAATCAATTTAGTTTATTCTAAAGTAGAAAGACTATGACCCAAATATTTTCTAAAATTACGGCTTGCATCATAAGGTGTTTTGGCATAAACATAATTATGTTGATTAAACTTCGTAAGCACTTTCTCCACGTAATGAGATTGGTATAAAATAAAGTCTTCAATATATTTTACTATTTTAATTCTTAAAATAACATGAGTATAGAGTTGGCAAACGAGCCGAGCCGGCTCGGCTTGGCTCGTTGCCCACGAGCTCGAGCTCGTGGCTTGTTATAAAACAAGTCGAGCTCCTGCTCGGTTCGTTGCTCGTGGGCGAGCTCGGCTTGCCTTTTTTGAATTTTTTTAACTATCCTTCTAAAAAAAATAGACGAGCCGCTCGTAAAAAATGAGCCAAGCAGGGTCGGCTCACCTACTGAGCCGGCCTGCTCGGCTCGTGCTCGAGCTCGTTTTTTGAAGAGCCCGAGCGGTTCGTGAGCAGCTACAGTAC
>CAIGRO010263578.1:0-10420 GCA_903798355.1 Fraxinus baroniana
ATTTTAAATCTCAGATTTTTTTAAATTTTATTTATAAATAAATAAATTAAACATATATTTTATTAATTAAATATATTAAGGTCACAATTTCATATAATTGGTCACAAATTACAAATTTTACATGTTACAATTCAAAAAATTTATAGGTTACAATTTATTCATCAGTCATAAATAAAAAATTGAAATGTCACAAATTATTTTACGGTTACAATTCAAAAGTTTTATATCACAATTTGTTCATCGATCACAAATTAAGAATTTTATAAGTCACAAATTATTTTACGGTCACAATTCAGAAATTTTATAAGTCACAATTTGTTCATTTGTCACGAATAAAAAATTTATACGTCATAACTTATTCATCGGTCACAAATCACAAATATTATAAGTCAACTTAGTAGGCAATCACGAATTGTCAAATTATCAATCATAAATTAACAATTTTTTGGTCACACATTATTTTTTGTCACAATTAATATTTTTCATTAATCACATATTGTTTATCGATCACGGATTAACCAATTTAATGGTCACAAATGACCAAATAGTATGTGACCACCATTANCAAATCACAAATATTATAAGTCAACTTAGTAGGCAATCACGAATTGTCAAATTATCAATCATAAATTAACAATTTTTTGGTCACACATTATTTTTTGTCACAATTAATATTTTTCATTAATCACATATTGTTTATCGATCACGGATTAACCAATTTAATGGTCACAAATGACCAAATAGTATGTGACCACCATTAAAACTTTGTGACCATCAGCTCGTCACTCCTTCTAGCAGCACCATCGCCAACGCCGCCACCACCACCTCTCAATGGCAATACCAAACAAATCAACACATCGCATAAAAACACAACCTCATAGTCACGCCATCCATTGCCACATCGATAGACCCATCCCCACCAACATCTACTAGCAATACCAACACCAACACCGTCTAGCCACCGCACGTCGTCATCAGAACCAGACCTTCTCCTTACGACACTGCTAGCACCACTACCATCTCAAACAAACCAACAACACCGTCAAATAACACCACTACTTCACCATCGCCGACGCCACCACTTTTAACCATTCCACCACACATCAATCACCGTTCAGCACGAATCGCCCACCACTAACACCAACATCTCACTGCATCACCATCTCAATGCATCCTTTTTCGCTTTCTTGGCCTATTCTTTCAACCCTTTCTTTCGTAACACACTACCGTAAATGCCTTGGCATTATCATTTTTAAGCCTCACCGATTCAACAAGGTCCTCAACCAACAATCAACCCGTTCGCGTCGACTTATGGAAAGCCTCAACGTGGCTCTTTTATACAAAGTGTCCCTTCTCTCCAAATCGCTCAGAGGCTTGACGGCTAGTGGAAAGAGAGCGACATCAAGCGAGTCGATAGCCGAAGCTTTGAATCCTTGGAGCTCCAGAGCCCAGCCTTGAGAATGTGAGCCACAACGTCCTTTGGATAGAGATGGGTGGCTTTCTCGGCTTCGGATTCGGCTTCTTTGGCTAGGGAGGAAGACCTAGAATGGTCTTTGGAGGATCTGGCCTAGGAGAGGAGCTAGGCGCCGCGATCGAAGTGGCCATTGGCTGGAGATTAGCTCGACGGCCGAAGAGACGGAGCTTTGTGAATAGCGTCTAGGGGACGTCGTGTATGATTAGAAACATTAAAATCATGACCAGAATTATACACTTGTGCACAACGCCGCCCGAGCGAGGCTGCGCCGTCTCGTGGAAGGTTGGGCTGTCGGCGAAGAGGGAATAAAGTGGAGAATAGAGAATAGAGAGTGACAGTGAGAAGAGAGAGAAGGAGGAAAATTAAAATGAAATTGATTATGGTTTATGATGAAAATTGTACAATTAATATCTAATATTTAAAATAAAATATATGATTTTTGATAAGTGAAACCTTTAATCTAATTTTTGAAATTGAAACTTTAAAAATCTCGTTTGGTGTAATTTCCTCATTTTGAATTTCTATCTCTTGTATGAGGTCCAATAACAACTATATTTTTCATTCTTATTCTACAATAATGAGAATCAAATGAATCCTTAAATGAAACTATTTTGGTTTAAAGAAAAACGATATAAAATTTATTATAAAATTTTTAAAATTACTAAATAACATTATTTTCAAATACATTTAACAAATAATGAAATAAGTAACATAAACAAATGTTTAACACAAATCGAAAAATTCCAACATTCTCCCTCTTTGTGCAACATTGATCGATAGTTTAAAATTTTTAGTTTTGAAAATGGCTCTCTAGTTAGACTACAAACTTTACAATATTTTTGTGGCCACTTTTGAAAAATATATCCTTAAAATCAACTCAAAAAACATAAACCGCCAACATACTTATCTTGATCAAATCATTGTGGTCATTATGTATTTATAGACATAAATTCACACTATGATCATAGCTGATAAGCGTAATTTCACACTTAAAAAAAATGGATGTTTGGGAATCACTTTGATTGAATTGCTACTTAATTTTGGTTAAATGTTGATTATTGTTGGAAAAATTCAATTTTGGATGGTAGATAAAGAAAATGAGTGAAAATCGGTTAAAGAGGACTAAAGCAAAACAATTATGAAGTCTAAGGACAAAATTATAAATCTTTGAAACTTGAGACAGACCAAGGTTAGATGATTGTGTATGACAAGGATCAAATTGGAAAGAATTAAAAGTTGAAGGACTCGTTTAACTGATAGAAGGGAACTCAAGCTTAACCGAAAAATGAATTCAAGGTCTAAGATGAACAGTAACCAAAAAGAAGGCATCCTTTTGTGATCGCAAGGGCCTTCTATGCGATCGTAGTGAAGCCTATATGATTTCCAACAGCTCCAGACACGTAATCATGCGATTACAATGTGTGATCACTTGGAGATTTTTTTTTTTTTTATAACATGAATTTGGTTTCCTAATTTGCCTCAACCTCTAAGTCTCTGTTTGAGCCAAATTAAAATTTTCATTCTCATTCTTCTACTCATTTTCAACCACACACTATTCAATAAAATAATATTTTTCATCACATCAATAATTTTTCTTTCTTTTTCAACCACACATTTTCCATCAATCTATTATTTCAGAATATATTCCTCCAAAATAATGTGGTTCAAACACACCCTTAGAGTACACTTTATACTTCTTTTAACCTAATTTGGGACTGAAAGGAGATACCATTCATTAGACATAGCGCAAGAAGCTAGATACAACAACACAATACTTTTACGCAAATTGAAGATTATTGCTTTGATTGAGCGAAAACAACACGGTAAGATTGGTCGAGAATCATTGAAGAAATTCAAGAGTTAAAATGATAATTTTCTTTTTTCTACAATTGAGATATGTATTCAATCATATATTTTTTTTTTTGAACTTTCTGACACTCGATTAAATTTCTAATTACTAGGATGGCGATGAATCTAATATTGTGATGCTTAATTTTAATTTCAAGATTTTGATGTTTAATATTTTTGATCTTAAATGATTGTTATAATTTTAATGTTTACAATTATTTTGATCCTAAATTGAATGGATTAGTGATTATTTTTTCTTCGAGAGAATGAATTACGTATGTAACACGTGATGACAATTATCGTAGACTTCGATAAGGAATATACATATACATGTATACTTTGCATGATTTACTTGAATGCTTTGGTGATCAAATTTTTAAAATTTACTCGTTTATAGAATTTATGTTTAAGCCCCTATTTGAGCCACATTCTCTTTTTCATTATCAATTTACTACTCATTTTTAACCATACATTCTTCAATAAAATTATATTTTCCATCACATCTATAACTTTTCTTTCTTTTTCAATCACATATTCATCATCACATAAAAAAAAATGCATTTTCTTCTAAAAATGTGCATCAAACACACTGTAAATTTATGGAATTCACATGCATATAATCAAACACGATAATACTCGGTATTTGTTACTCATTTAAAATTTGTTCATTTATAGAATTTATGTTAAATTTATGGAATTCACATGCATATAATCAAGCATGATAATAGTCGGTGTTTCTTATGTATTTATAAATTGTTTATAAACACTTTAATAAGTTTATATTCACACATTTGAAGGACTTACAAGCAGTTTTCTGAAGAGCGTAAATCGGTGTTAATATTATTTTATTAAAAATTATGTGATTGAAGATGAGTATTGAAAGAATGTAAATCAAAGAGAGTGTAAACTTTACATAATATGTCTTGTCTTGCACATAACTATATGCACGTTGATGATATGAAATGCAGACATATTGTGGTACACGCAGTTAGCAACTCAGGCACATGAAGACACTTGTGAGCAGGCACGTCGTTGCACCAAGTCGCCACGTTGTGGACATGACGGCAACAATTGAGGCAAGCAAAGACACTGGAAAAATTTATGTATATTATTTAATAAATTCAACAGCTTAAGCAACACGTCTGGGTGGTGTAGTCGGTTATCACGCTAGTCTCACACACTAGAGGTCCCCGGTTCGAACCCGGGCTCAGACATAATAATAGTTTGATTTTCTTTTCCATCACGGTATTTTCGATTTTCTTTGACCACATGAAATTACCATCAAGCATATTGCAATTTTTGTTTTTCTCCAGCCTTTTTCACATTTCCCAGCCAAATTCTATGAAATCAAATACTATTTCGAGATCTCCCTTCTTTCTCCTTTTCCTTGTTTAATTTGTTGTTTTTTTCTTCTTAAATTTCTTCACCTAGGGTTTCGCGGAGTTAAATAGCTGATCGATCAAAGCATTACTGAATTAATAAAATGGATTGGAGCAACGTCACGGCAGATGATCTAATGGAGGCACTTCGCGAAGTGGATTGGTCATCCCCGCCTCGGCCTCTCTCTGAATTTTTCTCCCGATTCACTGTCCCCAATTCCTACTCCAAATGGAACAGTCGCCTCAAGTGTAATCTCTACTAGTACGATCCTCCATTATTTATCTCTAAATGTGTGTGTGAGTCTGAGAAATATTTATGTGTTTTTTTAGTTACGAGCTTCATGCTTTCTGTGATTATTGAGTGGTCGAATCTGTACTATTTATGTTAAATTTATTACATATGAAGAGAAAGAAAAAGAAAAATATTTTGTAGGACGTTTAGGTTTGTGCGATATGTTTAATTTGTGGAGCGTTAATCTTGCAGCCTAATATATTCGCTTTTGTTTTTCTCAGCAAGAAAAGGAATAAAGTGGTGCAGCTGTTAATTTGGAATTTAACATATTTACTAATATATTTTGTGGTTTCTTGCAGCTATCGAACCAATTACTTCATAATGATTGTGTTTATTCTTGGTAAGGGAGTTGAATGTGATGTTTTTGTAGAAATGCTTGCATTTATGTAGTAGCACATGGATACTAATAGATTTATGCATGTGCATTGTTCAACTCAGGGTTAGGATTTCTCAGGAGGCCACTTGCTATTGTAGCTGCCCTATTAACAGCTCTCAGCATTGCTTTTCTGAATGATAGGTATGCACTTCTGCTCGTGATGCTTTTGAATCAAATGCACAAGTATAATCATTAATAGCTGTAATAGCCTATGTTTGGCTCATGTTTATAAACTATTTTTAAACGCTCAAGTCACTCTTTATCTGTACATTTTGAGGGACCCAAAGTACTCTCCACTTATTCACCACTCATTTTTATCTTTTTATAATTTGAACTTCCAAACATGCTCTTACTATTAGAATTTTCAGATTTAGATGTTCATTTCTCATGGTTGGCCTATTTTTTTGTTGCCTATCATTCCGAGAATTTGCTGATATATTAATATAGTAATACAAACTGGAGATACATGGATTTGTAAGGATAATGCTCAGTTTTAATCTTCTAGTGCAAGCAGTTTGTATAATTTCTCATCTCACAGTGTTGGAGAGGGTTAATTTGTTGTTTTGAATGAACTGTACAGCCTATTAATCTCTGATTACAGGGGTAGTTGAAGATTTAGAAGTAGCTTAATGATTTAAATTGAAATGTTAGGATAAGACAAATATATGTTTCTTATAGCTAAATAAATTAACACCTACAGGTTTGATTGTACTTTTAATAATCCATAGGTGGAATCATGGTATCCTTTGTGCGGTAAGCTGGCTTTATATTTCATAAGGAGCATTAATTGATGCTTGCTATCCACATCATTTATTTCCAATTTCCCCATCTAGATCCATATATTGACAACTGTGTTCTATGGAACAAAGTTTGGCTAACATTGAAATACATGTTCTGTAGTTCAGTTATTGGAAGAATCAGTTTGGATTCTCAAGAAAGTGAAGCGTGATAAAGATTTGATTAATATGTAAATCACGAATGCACAAAATATCTTTTGAATTGTTAGTATTTGTCCAAGAAATCTGATATTTTTAATTGAATTCAGACTTGTCCCTAAGACCTTGGCACCTGAAGTAGGTCCAATTCTGTATTCATATATTGATTTTTTGTGAAATATGGAAGCAGACTTTTAGTCAAAAACATAAAGATCAGGTTAAACCCCCTCGCTAAGTATATAACGAGGGCTAAGATGATCTGTTAGCCAGAAATATTATTTGGATTCAACCTTATAAATTTCTAGTGACTATGAAAGATTATAAGTTTTTAAGTATACAGTTAAGATTTAGAGCATGATGGTTAAACTTAAAAAGTTTGCATATAAGTAAATAAGGAAGGTTTGAAATAATTAGCGGTTTAAGTTGTCAAAGTAAATTACCTTTTTTACACTAACCTAAGAGTTATTTGATAACTTTTCTTACTTCAATATTTTTTTTAAAAAGTGATATCTTTGCATATGTTTGTGTACAAAAATTTACTTATTTACTTTTTGAAGCTTAGCCAATGACGATCTTATAGAAAGGTTTGAAAATAAGGCAATTCTACATAGGCCTGTTTTGTAAGAGTATTCTTGCATATCGTGAGCACATTTTTTATTTTTATTTTTTTGTCAATTTCACCATAAGATCTATTTCTTTATCAATTTTTTCAACTTAACCTTTCCCGTATCATATCAGGTTGGCAGGGTTATTAATGGAAAATAAAAATTGGTCACATGTATAGAAAAGGAGAAATTTTGTGTGATTTGATATTTTGCCAAAAGAGATTTAATTAAATTATTAGCTTCACTCTTTGGTTGGATTACGTAAAATATTGAACATCTATCTGCATAGTAATTGAATGCAAAAGCCAAAAATAAATCTCAGAGTGCTACATATAGATTCTATAGTATGAAATTTTTTCCTGTTATAAAGGTTTCATCGGCCTTATGTTTCTTTGTTTCTCCTTTTAATTTCATATCTTTTGATGTGGATTTGGGGTGGATTCAAGGGCATAAGATGGTAAATGCGGCAGGGTAAAATCATAAGCTTACATTCAGACGCTCATGTTATTTAAAACATATTCTTGTTTCTGCATGTTTATTTTCGGAAAAGGAAGAAAATTCTACTGCCAACATTTTTTTCTCCATCTGTTTCATTGTCTTTTCCTTTAGCAAAGCTGGCACTGTTCGATGCTTTTTCCAGAGTTCTAAGTCGTTATTTCTTCTTTCACCCTTCCATATTGCTAAAATCTGTCCTTACAGCTTTGCAGGTACTTTCAGTGAAAAGGTGACAAGAACAATCAGGCAGTTTTCCCCACATTTAGCTGCAAAAATGAGACCTCCCCATACGTAAGTACAATTGTAACTCTGGAATTACTAACTATTTCATCCTGCTTCTTGCTAGAATGTCTGATATGTGCCTGATATATTTCAGGCCTGTTATTCGGGGGCGTCCATCTGCCAAAAGAGCAATACATATATGTGGACAGCCTCGATGGGTATTTGTCTCGATATTTTTATCAGGTATTTTCTACTATGGTTTCTTTCTCCTGTATTACTTAAATGTTTGTAATTCCTATTGAAAGCATTTGTTTTCCTATTTTATTTTTTTCTCCAGTGAGTTTCATCCTTTGGTTTCTCTCTTGTGGCCTTGTTACTTTCTTATGGGCATTTGCTGCTGGCCTTCTTGGTAATGTCATGCTTCCTATTTTATAATTTTTTTTTCTCCTATGTTTATATTCTATAACTTCCATTTCTCTCTCTCTCCCTCAGTCACCCTACTCCATGCAAGCTTGAGAACACCTAACCTGAAAGCTCGTTTGAACACATTCCGTGAGGAGTTCCGTGCTGTTTGGCGAAATCATAGTGAGCTGTAGCTGATGGGAAATAAAATACATGTTAGTCATTTTGACTTGAACTTTGCCTTTACGTTGATTTCATTAATACTTTCATGTTTCAATGTCCACATAGTTTCTGTGTGATCTGTGTCTTGCAATAGCTTTCTGCATTTCCATGTTTAAGCTGCCTTGTTTAATGGGATGGGATGTTTAACTAACAACTAAGGTGGTATTCGTCTAATCTAAGCTAGTTGTGCTCTAAGATGCCAGACAGTATTCGAGTTGCTAGTTCCCTGGAGGCTATTGATACGGCTGCTTGCATAGGTTGCTTCCTTCTTTGTGAAGGAAAGATATATGTAGTCTTCTTTGGTTCCTGAAAACCTTGAGCCTTTAATGTAAGCATCAATAATTTTGTTTCCGGATTAAAGCTTCGTCCCTTAGTGCATATGCATGATTAATGATATGATTATATAACATATGAGATGGCAGGAGGAGAGATCGAGAGAAATCTCTCTGTTGATGGTGTAAGATCAAAAGGCGAGAGGCATTGAAGAATTAGATGAGAAAAATGAAAAAGTTGGAGAAGAATATATAAAAACTAAACCTGTTTAAAAGTCTCCTTGATACGTGTGCCGCTCTCAACTTTCTCACTCCCAAAAAGACAATTAAAACACAATGAGAGTCCTTGCTCATAAGAATATTGAATGGAGAGGAACGTGATATAAGACTAGGTGACCATAACCGTAAACAGTTTAACTTTCTACTGGGGAATTCCTCAAGTTGAATGTCCTTTCCAGTATGATTCAGTTTTTTTCCCTTCTCAAAGAAAAGATCGTTGATTATCTTTTATGGTTATAAGTTTCGTTTTAGTGGATCCCACTGTTAATGGAATTATATAGTTTTCATTTTTAATGTGCACAAATTGTATGACTGAGGATTATTTGAGGGTCATTTCATTGTTGTAGCTTGGAGCAAGGCATATGGTTATTGCTTCTTGGTTTTCACTTGTTACAATATGTTGGCATCCACTTGATATCTTACGAGGAAATTTTATTTCTTCCTTTAATTTAGCAAACATGTACTTTACATTTTTATGATAGCGAAATTGATGATTTTTAGTTATCTGTCATATTATTCTCTTTGGAAAATAGAGTTAATTTGCTATTGATCTGCTGGTATTAAAACATTTCCTGCTTTTCTCAGTAAATCGTGTTAGCCATAGGAACAAACAATAGTCTCTGGAAGTTTGGTGGATTGTCTACCATCTCTTTTATAATCCCTTTAATTGGATTTTACGGTGATTACTGCTGCCTCTCCATGTAGGGACCTCTTATCAGCCATCAAGATTATGCATCATGCTCATCTGAGGGTGCTTTCTATTGAATGACGTTGCATGCTTGTTTTCTTCATCCCAGCTGCTCAGTTTTAAGAAAGAGGCTGCTAATGTTTGTTGTAAATTTCTAAAAATCTTGTTACAGTTAAATATACTGTACCGTTTGTAATTGGTTTTAAAGAAATCATATGAGATTCACGTGCACTCTGTTGCTGAAAGATTTCCTAGAACGATATATTGAAGTCCATCCTTGGGGCCCTTGATGAGATCGTGTTAATTAGCAAAATTGTGAATTGTTAGTGCTATACAAATCTATGCTGTGTTTTCCGCTTCGAGACAACTCTCTCTAAGGAACACGAAATAGCCCTGTAACTTCGGGAGTAACTCTAAACGGCAAGTAGTTTCACACTCGAAAATATGAATGACCATCTTTGGCCAAGCATTACCTTTCAATTTGCTCCACTCGTGTGCGCCTAGGATAGTTTACAATCATGAATACAGGTACTAGTTGTGTAATGACCCAAGCATCTATGTCCAAACTGTTATATTATATGTATTGTTCATTTTGAGAGAACATTTATCCATCTTACCTCTCGCTACTTTCTATGTTGCTCCCATGATTTGAACTTAAGATCTCTACTATATGAGAGATTTAAATTAAATCTTAGTGTCAATTGAGAGGCCAAGGTCGTTACAAGTTGCTTTTGCTGCCTTTATTTAGCCCCTGTTTGAAACCAATTTTTAGGAGTAGAGAAATTTTGGAATAGTGATTGATGTAAGAATGTGTGGTGAAAAGGTGATAAAAAGTTTTTGATTTGTGTGTAATATTATTTTATTAGGAGAATGTGTGGTTGAAATGAAAAATGAGAATGAGAATGAGAATGGGAATGAAAAATTAATGGGT
>CAIGRO010263590.1:0-11150 GCA_903798355.1 Fraxinus baroniana
TCGTTTAATGTATGATGATTTGATTTCAACATTGATTTTTTTCCCTAATTTGTATTAATTTCGGATCGGATTATCGGATCAAATATCCGATAACATAGCAAATCGAATATAGATTTAACAATCAAATATTCGTTGGATTATTGGATCAGATCGGATCAGAAATATGCATATTCGATCCATATTCGATCCATATAGAGCCCTATCTACAGCTGATGTACTCATCCCATGTGGCTTTGAATGAATTATAGTACACAGTGAGTGTGAACATTGAGAGATGGAACTGAGAGATTTTTCCAAGTGGTATAATCTTGGGCCATCACTGCAAATGTACCTAGTTTTAGGTTCATTCCAAACTTCACAGGCAGATGAAATATACAACGAGCCATGATGAATTTCTATATCGATCAAATTTAATAACCAAGACAGCACTTAGCACGAACCCAACAATTGTATGTAACACCAGGAGGTGGATTTGAAGTTTGTAAAGAACCATCAATGAAGGCTATTTTGTTCTTTACACTCAATGCCATAGATATTGAGCAGCTCCAAGAGGTGTAATTCTCTACATTAAAGACTTTAGAAACAATCAAGGCACCAAGGTTATCACTAGGATGCAAAAATAGTGACTAGTTGGATCATCAGCTAGATTGAAAAGGAAATTTGCCATGATTCAAATTAATTCAGAAATGCAGTGAAGAAGATGAGGGATTCATTAACTAGTAGAAATATTCCCAAGATGAGGGATTCACTAACTAGCTGAACCTGTATCACAAGAGTATTTGCTAACAAGCAAGATCTTCCAAATGCAGCTGAGATAATTGAAAAGCTTGGTCTTCATTCTCTTCGCCAGGGCCACGAGTAATTATTGTCACATGCTTCTCCCTACTTTTTTCTCTCTATTGCACCCAACCTAACCCCTCCAAAATCTTCTATTGAAATGCAGGTACATACAGAGTACATGTGCTACTTCTGGTGAAAGGTTGTACGAGAGATTAGATTGTTAACAAGGTCTGACTCGTGCATCTGTGATACATCAGAATCTTTTTCTTAAAATTTTCAGGATTATTAAACGCTCATAGTCTCCGAGTTTTTTTATAATTATCTTGATGAACTATGCAGACATGAAGGGTTTAATCTGAGTCTCACGAGTATCCCAGTTACAGAGTGGTCTCCATTTCTTTGTTTCTTTGGCTTTGTTGATGTTCTTGCACGGGTTATTATAATGACCCGGTTTTTGTACTCAAGTCGTTAACTTATGTACTGTCCTCTAAGTTGTCCAATAGGTGAAAGTTCATAGCTTTGAATTTTGGGATCGCGACAAAAATCTATGATGAGGGTAAGATGTGCTCAGGCTCTCTCATAGCGAATTGTACGTAAGTTAATAGCTTGAGCATAGATGCCAGATTGTTATAATTATTATTCAATTCGAGCAATGCTACACTACAAAAATAGCATTCATTCTATGAACTACTTCTGTACAAAGAATATTATTCAATTCTTTTTATCATAGCTCATCTTCCTCATTATATTTTGTGATAATAGGTACAGGAACAAACCATTCTAGTGTTTTTTGACTATTGAATATACTTTTTGTTTTGAATGTATCAACCGTTAATCTTATATAAGCTAAATGGAAATATAATTCATAAATAGTTCCTTTCAGTCCAACGTTAGAGATATTTGCCACGATCAGAGGCAATTTCACATTTTGATAGAATCTTTGAATGGAATATGCGGAAGATTCAAGTGTCAAGGTAATTTCTAGTTAAAATATAGTGGAGATTGTATGTACCACTTTTTGTGTTTACAAGTTTGGGCAAACGTCACATCAATTCTTAAATCATTATGCTATCAAACCATTTCCAAACAAAAACTAGTTAGAATCTTAATTTTCATACATCTACTTTTACAGGGAATTAGGTTATATTGGGTGTTTCTATCATAACATAAAAATAGCTAGTAATATTGATCTTCTTCAATACTATTATACCATGTTAACACGTTCTATTTTTGCAAAGAAAAGAATACTATTTCAGAAAAATCGACAAAATCAGGGCAACACCAGAGTCGGCTAACCTAAATCACTCATTTACCACTATATATCATCACCTTATAAACATTGTGCAACATGTTACATGCATGTGCAACCCTAAATGCTCTAGGTACACTAGCACTAAGTAAACAGATAACAAAATCCTGTTAAATCAACTATCCGGGTTTGTAAATAGATCAAGACGATGATCGGCCAACCGTAAGGAGTACATACTTGTCTTGTATTCTCTCCAGGTAAAAGACCTATAGCGAGCTGGATTTTGAGATGAGACCATTTGTGGCAAGGGGGATATGTTTGCATCTAGGGATGGAGCCGCAAAATACATCATTGACATTCTTGGTTTAATTGCATTTGCAACTACCCTATGTCTTACGCTTTCAAATCTTCCATTTGTCAGAGCCTACATTTCACAGTCGAAGTAAAATTTGTGTCAACAAGAAGTAGTTAACAGCAAATTGCATTTGTTTGAAGCATAGAACACTGTATTAACCTGAAAGGCATCGCCTACAAAGATGCAAAATTGATTGGAGTCAGGAGGAACAGGGATCCATAAACCATCTCGCAAACAAATCTGAAGGCCACCAACGTCATTTGATCTCAAAATTGTCAATATTTGAGGATCGGAATGCTCTCCAAATCCAATACGGGTCTTTGAATGCTCAAACAGTTTGGGGGCTGGGTTCCAATCCTCCATGGAATCAATGCTGACGGAAGGATAGTGATTAATTCTGAAGCATGAATCATTATTTACATCCCTAATGAGTTGACTGAAAATGGATTTGTCTTCCACCCACAGCCCTTCAGCCACTAAATCAAGAATCACACATGCCAGGTTCCTAGTTGCTTGTATGTAATCATTCACAGCACTACTACAAATGTAATACAAACACAAAACATGAGAACAAAATCATAACATTTTTGACATCTTTCCACTATGTTTAATATAGCCAGAATATTGGTTACCCTAAATTTAGCCCATGTTTGGTCTGGATTAAAGTCCAATTAAAATTTCGAATCAACAATTAATTTCAATCATACATACCATGGTACTCACAATTTTTCAACCACACATTTCATTAATTTTTATCAAAATCTACTAAAAAACTTGATTTTAATCTCTAACAAACAGGGGCTTAGTATCAACACATTTTGAACAAGCTCTCCAAAAACTTTTCTTTTTTTCATTGTGTAAGTTCTCTCTTAGTCCATCGACTCATTTCATTTTTAGCACACTTTGAAACTTGGCTTCCTTGTCATAATAAATAATAATAGAATTGTTGACACACTCCCATTGTTTTTGAAGAGTACTAGACTCGGAGAACAAGAAAGATGTAAATTTTATATCTTTGAACTCGTAGTTCCAAACTAAAATGCAAATGGTGAATTCAAAGAAAAAATGGGGAGGACTCAATCAAAGTGCATCCGCAGATTGTAACATCATTGAAAGCGACTTATCTTTTACTTTGGGTTGCGATGATGTATGTTATCCAGCAAGAAAAAGGTAAAGATAAGAACCAAATTGTAAAGAAGCAGAAGGTCACTTTCTTGTGTCACTATAGTTGAATTTCAGAAAAACATACTTTGCCTAAGGCAGAATGTTGACGTGGACACCCAACAGTTCTATTTAATAAAAAAGAAAAAATTAACAGTGAGAGGGACCTCACCATGTCAATGGACCACAAGAAAAATTCAAAAATAATGAGAATAGATGTTGTATGGATAAGAGACAGTTATTCAACTCCAAAGGGGCGTCGGTCATTTTCTTAACTTTTTTTTTCCGGTTTAGTGTTGCTTTTGGACCTACATATTGACACTTCCGCATTTTTAAGGCTTGCACGTGTAACTATTTGACCATAATTTTCATCCTTCTCTCTGTATATCCCTGACAAGTTGACAACATTGACAGTTCAACCTTAACAGACGTGTAAATCTCACCCAATTATATAGTGCCTGCCTTTTTCAAAAATCGTACGGCACTATCAGAACTCAAAAATCCAAGTACCTAAAATTTTGTATATTATGGATGTGTTAGAGCCACGTTATTTTGGAAGAATGTATTCTGAAATATTAGATTGATAGAGAATATATTGTTGAAAAAGAAGGAAAAATTATTGATGTGATAGAAAATATTATTTTATTGAAGAATGTGTGGTTGAAAATCAATAGAAGAATGAAAATGAAATTTTAATGTGTATCAAATAAGGTATTTTCTATATGTGGCACGAAGAATATGAAAGTTATGAGTTTGTTTGGTGTACATTTTGAGAGTAAGAATGTATTTTTATTGTTGATGTGATAAAGAATATATGATTGAAAATGAATGAAAAGTTATTGATGTAATGAAAAATATTATTTTATTGAAAAATGTGTGATTGAAAATGAGTAGAAGAATAAGAATGAAAAAATAACGTGGGGGACAATATTTTTTAATATTCAATAAATTTATTGATTCCAAAAGGAGAAACTGGAATGCTTTTTGAGGGACAAACTCACAATGCATAAAAACTCTAATCACATTGATGAAAAGTAATTAATATATATATTTTTTTATTTTCTTACGTTCTCTGTTACATATTCAACACGTAATTATCTATGTCGACCTAAAATAGTTGTCATTTCATTTGATAGAAATCATGGGTACCTGAAGTTTTGAGGATTGGTGGAGATGGAGATAGATCTCTGGAAAATGGATTGAGGATTGGCTTCAAGAAGAATATATTCAAGTTCGCCCTTGTCGCCATTGAATCCAATATTCTTGCAGCCATAACCAAAAGAACTAGCAGGCGGTCCAGTCTGTTGCTTTTCTGATGCAGTTTTTGAGAAGAACTGTCGACCTTCATTTTCAACTCTACAAATTATTTCTTTGGGAACTCCATGATTTATTACCTGGAAGAAACCGAATTCTTCGCAAGCTTTTACTAGTAATTCAGAAAGTTTAGACCTCTCGAGATTGAGATCTATAACTGGAATTCCAAATGCTCGAGTTATTCTGCTTCGGAGTGGAGTTGGAGAAGGCACAACCATTTTGTTTGTAATACAATAAATTTAAGAAGAAGAAGGAAACTTGAGAAAGAAGAGGTGGAGAAATTGAATGAGTTTTAGCTTGTTGGAACTTGGGAGAAGGGGGTGATCACGATCGAGTTTGCGCGGTTAAATAGAGAGAGAGAGAGAGAGAGAGAGAGAGAGAGGGCCACAACCTTTGACCTTTTGAAAAAACACGGGAAAAAATAAAAAATTCAAGAAAAATTATATACAATTCTATTAATAGTACTAATACTACAGGAACAGAAGCGCGCGTTGTTATATTTCAAGAGAATCATTGTACATTTCCAAAAAAAGAGTTCCACNAAAAAATAAAAAATTCAAGAAAAATTATATACAATTCTATTAATAGTACTAATACTACAGGAACAGAAGCGCGCGTTGTTATATTTCAAGAGAATCATTGTACATTTCCAAAAAAAGAGTTCCACATCCTCACATCAACTAACATAGGAACTTGGATGGTAGTGGAGTTACTATAGAGGATGTTGGTATTTGATTTAGGTTCGATGACCAAATGGTATTTGACATTTGTAAATTAAGGCATATTAAATATCGAAATAAACTATGTTTGTTTGTTAAAATTTCCTTTGTCTAAAATGCAATAGATTTTTCGCATACAACTATTTTCTCCACCAAATATTCATCTTTGCTCTAAGTATTGTTAACAAAATATTATATAAGGCATAGTATTCAATGTTCAAAATAGAATTTATATTTTGCACTTGTCAATGGAAATACATTTGACATAGTTGGCAACAAAAATTAGTAGTGGAATGTTCGTAATATATAGAAATTTGCTAGTGGTACATGATCAAAAGATGTACGTAAGAGGATACACCCTCTCACATGAGGTGGGACCCACTTACATAATATATATTTGCTCCTCTCATTGGATTCTAGTACGCAAGTATTTTTCCACACATTTCAATTATAAACGCGTACCATGTAAAAATGCAACCCAAATTCGAAAGTTTAAAGTAAAGGGTTCTAGTCACAATTTTTTTTGTTTGTTTTAATTTTGCCACTCAACTTTTATTTGTGTTTATGTCAGAGTGGCATGTCAGCTTCTGTCACTGAAAATATAATTTATATGGCCGTTTTATATAGCTATCGATTAATAAACTCGATATCATTGACAGCCTTCTTTAAAACTTGTTCAACATACCATACCAAAGGACATGTTAACAATGTATAGTGCGATATTCAAAGCTATAAACTCATAGCTTATAGCTGGAGAAAACTTACAGGTGAATTAATAATAACAACACATTAATTTATCCACTTATTTTTTTCTCCTGAAGGTGAAGAAGTTTTATTTTTAAATAACCTTAGCCACATGCAAACTACAAAGAAAATTAGGTTAATCATGTGATTAATTAGTAGTTAAAAATGCTCCCAACTTAGCGGCAAAATGGGAAATCAAGCGGCTGTCTTGTTCTCTTAAAAATTAACATACAAAATGGGAAATCAAGCGGCTGTCTTGTTCTCTTAAAGAATGTCCAGTTGTACCTTAACAGTTTTCGCAAGTGGTCTAGAACAAGAAAAGATACTCACTTGTATCATTGAACTTGTTTTTAAAAAAAATCTGTTGCGGCAAGAAAAAGTCTATGATTAATTATGAAGCAAACATAGTAATAATGAGCAAGGCGTGCCAGGCAAAGGTGCAATCCAACGTCATTTGCAAGTTGATTTCATACATGAATTCGCCTAAAAGTGGGTTTAAGGTTTAATTTTAAGAATTTTGCTCCAAGTACATGAGCAAAATTATCGGGGATCTGTCAGACTACTCACACTAGCAGACCTCACATGTACTTGTAGCAGTGCCGTAATTTTAAACACGGCCAAAGTGGATGATGTGACTATCAAATTGAACAATATTGTTACGAGGTCCGTAAACCTTAATCCTCTCCAGCATTTTGCTAAGTCCGCTCATAGGTTTTTTTAATGTCGTAACAAGGGATTCTAGTTGTTTTTAACTTTTGGGGACCAAAATGGTACACTTCAGACATTCTCTAGCTATAGTTACGAGCATTTCTTGTCAATATCAGTCCAACTAATATATGAATATTCTGCATTTACTACTATTATAGTTAGGTGATTTATAGTTAAAAAATCAACACAAAAATGATGTCAACAAATTACCTTTAACGTAGTTCGATCATGTTTATGAACGAAAGATTTGAATAATTTCACAACACTATTTATGAACTATGGTAGTTCAACTGGCAAATGTCCATATTATGTTTCTTGTTCATAAGACATAAGGTTTCGTGTTTATAATAAAATAATAATTATGAGTATGTACTCGTATAAATGAGTAAAAATCTAACGTTAATTTCAAAGTAGACTACTTATTTTGGCATCTGGACACGAGTATATAATTAGAAAAAACACGCCCCTTTATCTTGTTAGACTAAATGGATCTATATACACACACACTCTCTCTCTCAAGAGAGAGACTTTGAAGTTTACTATCCATTTGTGAATTCTACTAGCATATTACTGTTCCGTATGTGGAAAAAAAAATTAGCCGTCTTTATTGACTTAATTGATACTAGTAATTATTAAAAAATCTGCAAACCGACTCAGTGACAGTAACAATGGTTCACTGTATTTTGCCACTTTTCACACTACATGCAAATACACTAAATGCAATTGTAATAACATAGTTTCTTTTCTTATTTTGATTCCAAACAACAAACAAATCATTCGACTTTTATGCTTCCAAATTGCATGAATCTTAAGTTCCGAATTGAAGTTCTCTCTTCCCTCCAAAGTTGCAGCGACTTACACCATCTCAGTCACAAGACAAGTTTTCATTTATCCCTCTTTCCATAAAAGGCAGGAGTATCTTCAACAATGAATTAGTTTTGAACATTCGGTTATAAATTAGGATTTGTAAATGTTGTCTTGAAAAATTCATTATTGAATTTGTTGGGTTTTTTCATTGCCTTCTTTTATTTGATCCCAATGACAACAAATGTATATATATAATGAATTGGGTTTTAGATCGAAAATCGATTCAACTAAAAGTTTCAACTTGTTTAAAGGTTTGATTACTTTTTCAACATAATCTAAAATCATAGTGTTCAACATAGAGTTAAGGCATGTACATAAGCATTTGGAATATCTGCTATCACATGTTTTTTTACATTTTCAATAAGAATTACACGGATCATGTCTCCAGACACAGTTTCTCCGTGATGCATGGAGAGCAACATTTCATTTTTTAGCTTTAAGATTGTATCAACATATTATTCTACAATTGAAATACAAGATAGAAATGATTTTGTATTGTTAGCCCATAAAAAAGGAAAAAATTGAAGACTGTAAAAAAAAAAACCACTCGAAGCTCCGCACAATGCGGAGCATTGTTCCGCATTGTGTGGAGACTTGCTCCTCTTCAGTTTTTTTCCCTACAGTCTTCAGATTTTTTTTTTTTTTTTTAAAGTTCTCGTGCTTCATCCATACGTACATAAAATCAGAATTTCCACGACGTGTCTCTGCCCCTTTTTTTATTTCTTATTTTTTCGCCAAAAATTCTATTTATTTACATTTACATAAACTATAAATATAATTTCACTTATCAATAATTTAATTCAAAAACATTAGAAAACATTCAATTCCATACATACGTGAAAATCAAATTTCTTTTCGGGGGAGCTGGCCCCTTGACCTGACCGATCAGGTCGATCCCCATCGGGGGGCGTTGCCCTTGAACCCCCATGAGGGGCACTACTCCCTCGACTCCCGTGACCTCTACCATTTTTTTCCAATTTTACCTTGTTCACTTGTTGCCTCGAAATATCTGATTTCTTCTTGGGTAAGCCATCGTCTGTTGTACATATACCCACAATTGTTGACTTTACATCTCTACTTTGCTCTTGACATATGCCAAAAGGCAAATGACAACTTTTTCTATACGTTTTGCCCACAACATCAAATCCAAATTCGCTACATCAATTCCATACCAACTCCCATGATTTTTTTACAAATATCTCTTCGTTGAGCTCACAAAAATAAAAAAACCAATTTGTTGAGCACAAAAGCAACTGAATCTGCTAAAAAAAAAATAATAATAATCCTTCTTGTAACCTTGGTACAAAATTGAGAGATACATTATAGTTTGCAACTTCTCTTCTATCACCAACAACAAACTCAAAGGAAAAAAGAGCGGCGACAACGACTTCGCACTGGATGCACTAATCATAGCAAATGAATAACTCATTCTATGTCCTGTACATATGTTCTAATATTCTCGGCATGCGAAACTTTTCCTAACAACTTCCAGCTTAAGAGTCGATTGCACATGATCTACATAACAATGAGTGGAAATTTAGTCATATGTTTCACAGTAAGTTTCTTAATTGTAGGTAAGGTCAAGGGGTAGGATAGGGTGGGGTGGATTGCGTTGGGTTGGGGATAATATGTTCTTTCTTATTGGATATTGCATATTTGATAAATGGAAATTATTGGATTAAACTTAAATACGTCTCCATCCTACTCTACCGTTTTTTGTAGTTCTCATGGACTAAAATAACTATCACTTTTTAATGTTGGGTAATTTTATATGGCAGAATTGCATTAAATATTTTTAGTACCAAATTTACCATTAACATCAGTGTTCATGAAAATTTATTTTAAATTATTATGTGGAGGTATTTTTGGTAAACTTATTGTTAAAACAGGAGATGTAAATGTCTTTCCAATTCTCAGTGTAATAAATGTCTTTACAATTTGATTAATTTTCAGTGCAATCGAGTTTTTAATGGCAGTTTCATTTCTTCTCAAATCCATTCTCCAAAGTTCATTAGTTCTCTTGTAATGCAACCTCATATCTACTTTTAGCATTCAAGACGCTAATATTACTTCAATAGAACACAACTTGTACATTGCACATGGCAAAAACTAGTATATATATAATTTACGGCAAAGACTACCTTATATATGAAATAAAATAATGTTAAGAGGGAACCTAACGTGGGTTCAATTATTGACAATGTATTAAGAATTAAATATAAAAATAATAAGAAAAATATAGTATCCAACATAAATAAAAGAGGAAGTTTCGAGTTACTATTCACAAGCCGAGCCGAATGACTTTTTCGGCTCGGCTCGACTCGACTCGGCTAAACCGTCTAATCTTTTTTTTTTTTAATTACGTTTGATTCAATATTTTAAGTCACAAATATTCGTTTTAAGCGATTTAAAATTTGTTGAAAATGTTGAAGTACGACCATGATAAATATATCAAAAATACTTTTACATTAATTGTAAAACGTAAAGTCGTGATTGTTTATATTTTTTTTTTCAATCCCAACCATATTCCAATGTCATTTTTCGAACTTTATTTTCCTACAATTTTTCATTTGATTCGATATTTCACAATATGAATATCAACTTGGATCGATTTAATTTTTTTTAAAAAAATAAATATAATGTCGATTAAATTTAAATATAAAAGTTATCTTAAATTTTTAAACGTAAAATCATAATCGTTAATTTTTCTTTTCTACCCCACCCTCAACCCCCATACTCACACCAATTTCTCTCAATTTTATTTTTCTTCAGTTTTTTCGGTTAAAAAGGGTAAATTTATGACGTCCAAAATTTGATTCAATATTTCATGATATGAATATCCATTTGGATCGATTTTAATTTTTTTACAAAAACTTACAATATGATAATAATAAATATATTGTCGATTAAATTTAAATATAAAAGTTATCTTAAATTTTTAAACGTAAAATCATAATCGTTAATTTTTCTTTTCTACCCCACCCTCAATCCACATACTCACACCAATTTCTCTCAATTTTATTTTTCTTCAGTTTTTTTGGTTAAAAGGGGTAAATTTATGATGTCCAAATGGATATTGAAGGAATTCAATGATTTTCAGAAAAATCATCATACATCATGCAGTGCTGATAGACAAACATTTTCTATGAAGTGAATTATTTTGATTTTTTAAAAATTGATTTAATGTACAGTATCATTAGAATATGTTGAAAAGATTTTGGACAGAATTTATGAAGTTATGTAATCGTTTGTC
>CAIGRO010263617.1:0-14771 GCA_903798355.1 Fraxinus baroniana
CGTGGAAGATTCATTGTCAAATATGCAAAAAAACTTGACCATTTGGAAGAGAGTAGGAGGTGATGGAGAGGTGAAATTGAAAATTAAATTAAAGTTTAGTACCCAATTTCAAAAAAGTAAACTCAATTGAGATAAGTAAAAGTACAATTTTGTTGAAAGTTCAGTGACCGAAGATGAAATTTATCTTAAATTTTCGAAATGTTCAACTTTCGTTCATAATATATGAAATGTAACAAACGTCAAAATATTCAAGATCCAAAAAAGTAACAATCATTAAAGATGAAATTTATCTTAAATCTTCGAGCATGACAGCAAAAACGTAACAATATGCAATTATTAAAATGTAGTTAACACGTCGTGAAGTGCTTGTTGCCTCTCCTTTACGGTTGACCTACTTTGTTCTCTCTTTAGGAAGAGATTATTTCCAATAGTTCGAGATTCTCATGCAATCTTGAATCATGGAATTAAGCACATACGATACTTTTGTGTTTTTGAGTCGAAAGAAAAAGTTATTTTATTTGACGCAAACTCAATTCAAACGGTACAACAGAAATGAACCGTGCTATAGGTCCCGACTCAATGATCAGGACCTTTTTCAGGGCGCCAGCTGGCGTCCCCCTATTGGAGGGGGGCTGCCACTGGCTGATAGGGACCTTTGGCTTTTCCTAACAAAATTTTCTAACTTTCAAAATATAGCAGAATAAAAAACAATTGAACTTCATATATAATATACAAAGTGCCACCATCAAACTCTTTACATCATATAGCGCTGACCCTGTGACCCTGTCCTGGCGATGAAGGCATGACACGAAGGGTGGGACAATTAATTATAAATTTATTTGTTCTATAATTAGATGAATTAATTATAAATCTCATATCCACCACAGCCATCTTCGTTTTGCTTCCTTGACGAATTCTTCTTCTCTCCCTTGCTATCTCGTTTCTCTCTGTTTGAACTTTCAACACCACTGGGTAAGCGAATTCCTGTTCCAAATTTATTATCACGACTCAGCTTCATCCAATTTAATTCCTATTTCGATGTAAATGTATGCTTTATGTCACACTGATTGACCCGTAAACGGTTGTTTATTTTCATTTTCTGTAATTGTTATAATCACTATATGCAGGTTAGTATACTGCGCACTTAAGCAGGCCAAATATGTGTTTTTAAATATATAATTAGTAGGATTCAAAGGAGTAAAACGTTATGCATTTGTTAAAATGTTCTCTTCTATGAATTCCAGAATGAGTTGAAATGTAAGTAATTGTTATTGTTTATGATTGCATTCATTTTTAACTAATATCAGTTTTGTTGGCAATTTTTTGGATTAGTCAAAGGATAAATTATGGGTGTGGCTCAAAACAATGTTGACATGGAGGAAGGAACTCTTGAAATTGGGAAGGGTATGTTTCCAAGAGTAATTCTTTCTTGCGTGATACGTGTATATATTCTGCATTTATTTCAATGTCTTGCCGATTGTGGATTATGTAATTGATGATACATGACTTTTGTTTAGCAAATGAATGCTAGTCTTTGAGCCTTATTTGATTTAAGAGTAAGTTTGCTCGTTGTGTCCAAGTTGTATACTTTCTGAATGGCATCATATAACCAAATTAAACAATTGGCGTGTAATAGAAAAAGGAAAATATTTACAATCTCACTTGAACTCTTCCACCTCCTGAACAATAACTTGGGAGGTTGGGAGAAAAGTTGCTGCCAAAGGTAATGTTATCTTTATCATCCGAAATGAACTCCATGAATTAAATCAATGTGACATAAGTTATCTAGGCTCAGTTGCATTAATCCTCTTCTACCCCTTTGCTCTATCATGGACCATCTAGCTCGATTGTTCTAGCCCAACATAACTGTCATTATTGTTTCCATTGATAAACCAAAGGAACTAGAAAAGTTAACATGGTTGGTTTATCACGATGAGGCAGTGAATTAGGCTATTGCATGGTTTGGTGTCAAATTGCTCACCATCTTATTGAATCCATTTTCTAGCACTATACTGCTGATTGTAGTTATCTATCACAGAATGTATATCGAACCTTTGACCGCCTTACTTAATATGTTTCTTTACCAATTACCAGTCTTTCCCCTGATCCATTTGAATTGAATTAATTTCACAGTTTATCTATGCTTTTTATTGGTCTGATTTCATACTCGAGTTGTTATAAAGCATGTTGCGTTTTTTATATTGCAAGTGTACGATATCGTAACAAATAATATAGTGGACCTTTAAGTCCGGATTATCGTTTCCATGAGTACTATATTTTAGATTTAGTCTACTTTTTCTAACTCTTATTTGGTGAAAGTAACCAAAAAAAAAAATGGTAATAGTTGTGAATCAGTTTTTTTTACTTGTGAACTAATGAAAAGTAATAGAATTTTGAAAATGCCAATTTAATAAAGATTCGAATAAGTAATGAATACCAGGGCAAAGCAAGTTCATCTAACGATCACCTTAATTCATAATTCAAGATTTTAACCTAATGTAGTATTTGGTCGAATTCTTCTATTGTATTTAACTTACCCATCTCGAGATCTCATTGAACCTATTTAATTAATTCAATTCCATATCTCTTTGCGAATTACCCTTAGTTAAACGAATTATAGTTCTAAGAATCCCTGTAACGACCGCAATAATTAGTATAGGTATCTCTACACGTTATACTACTTTACCGAATTTTGTTATACGTTTTAAGCATCAAACTCACCTCTCGATTTGTAAGAAACTCAAGTAATCATCAAATTATTGGTCAGATAATTCAAAACATTAAACTTATAACAAAATCAACACATTAAAGAATATGCTATAAAAATATTTGAATTAAATAATCAAGTATCACAAAAAGACTACATTATTTGCCCTAATTTAGAGTTTAGTTAAACATAATGTAAAAGGAAAAATAAATAAATATCTTTGAGTACATCACCGAATTAATTGTTATTTCTATACCTTTTCTTAGTTGAATTGCACCAAGGTCTTCTTCCGCTTCCAAATTTTGCTTTAGACTTGAATCCCGTGATGAATTTCTTCTCTTGATTTGGCTCTTCGATCTCTCGTTGTATCTCTCTTTTTGTAATGTGTGGAACCCCTAATTTATGCTTCTTTAGGTCTATTTATACTTCTCTAATCGTCCTTGGCTAAATTGGAGTCCTTTTCTGGTCTTCTCGCGGCCCAAACAGCAAAAACCCTATTTGTGCAGCACAGCACCTAGGCACCGCGATTCGTTGTCCAGACAACACCCGGGCGCTATGGTGGCAGCGCCTGGGCACTGAGTTGTTATTCCACTCTGCATCTGCTTCAGTATTTTGTCACAATTTTTTCTCCTGATATCCGATTAAGACAACTCAAAATACATTGGAAAGATAACTAAAAAAGATACAACTTTGCTAGAAATAGCTTTTTTTTCAATTCGAACGTTTACTAGGCTAAAAATGAGTCTCAATCTCCAACTAAAAATTTAAACATCCTTGTGCGGTTGAAAATTGATTTGTTTTCACTCCTTTTGATCTTTAGTTGTATCCATTTGACCCCTAACATTCTCGAATCTTCATTGTGAGCTTCGATACAACTAAGCTTTTTTTTCAATTCGAACGTTTACTGGGCTAAAAATGAGTCTCAATCTCCAACTAAAAATTTAGACATCCTTGTGCGGTTGAAAATTGATTTGTTTTCACTCCTTTTGATCTTTAGTTGTATCCATTTGACCCCTAACATTCTCGAATCTTCATTGTGAGCTTCGATACAACTTTTGAGTATTTGCACTTTAACCCCCAAACTTTGGATCCTGCCATTTTTCACTTCTTTCTTTTAATTTCACTTCCATTCATTGAGTTTCACCTAATAACACATTATACAATAAATTAAGCTATAATTCCATTAAAATAATTATGTAATATCAATATTTTGGAGCCCGAATAAGTGTATAAAATACACTTATCAAAGCACGACATAAATCAAGACTACAAAGACGAAGGTGATATTCATGGAAGTTTTCCTCCTTGTGCTTTACGTGCAGTCCAAAAGTTTGGAAGGACACTGGTCAGAATAATCACGGGCAAACTAGATTTAGGAAGGTGAACTTTAGGAAAAAAATGGAAATATTATGTAAGATCCCAAAAGTTTGGAGGGAGACGAGTAGGAAGAGTGACCAGGCTTCGTGTAGGGCTCCATGATTTAGAAAAATTAGATTATTCTTGCCAATGCAAGCAAAAACTCAAGATAATTGTCATTCCCTATCTCAACAGTATTTCCTTACAAGATTGAAACGCCCTATTTGATGCCATCTGATCCAGAAATAGGGCATTCCCTCTGATTCTAGCTATGATTCAAAAGTTTCTTTCTCGAGTATTGCAGCTTAAGCACAAGCAACTGGATCAAAATGAATAGCTTGGATTTCCCCTAGTCATCAAGAGGTCCAATTGGAGAGGGATATTTTATCTGATATGAAAGGACCAACTACCAATGTCCTGGTTCCATAACCAAAGGTTTAGCACGATAAGCTGGAAAGTCAAAACAGAAACATGCCTGGTTGAATCTGATTAATTCTTGCGTTGTTTGCAATGTAGAAGGTCCTGCACACATCGTTGAATATAACCGTAGAGTGGGAACCCAACACTAATGCAGGATGGATTGAGATTTCACCATAGAATTAATAAACAACAGAAGATAAAACAGAAGAAGAAGAGGGGAAGAAGCCAGAAAAGAATCAGGGGGAAAAGAGAAACTTGGTTGCAGCCAATCTTAATTTTATCAATTTATCAACTGTTCCAACTCCTATTAAAAATCCAATAAATATTAAAAACCTAACCTAGTATTTACGGGTTTGGGCCAACTCAATACTACAAGCCCAATAACAATAAAAAAACGTAATTAATAAAAATCAACAATAAAATAAATCTTGATGTCCGCATCAAACACCAATATCGCAAAAGCGTTCTCCATCTCTCAATATCCAAGTTTATGGCGGGCTTATGATGAGAAAGCAGAATTTTGTAAGTTTTAGCATGATTTGAAACAACTCTGGTGAACAGCAAGCAGGATCCGGGGAGATAATAGAGGAAACGAGGCCTTTAAAGTTGGAAGGGCATATGTGATGAGGGAACAAACTTGAATGAACAAATAATAAAAGAGATTGAATGACCAAAGGAATATTATCAGAGGTTGAAGTAAATACTAGAGATTTAGTGCTTAGTATCAATTAGGTGGTTAATCCATAGGATTTTATGAAGTTAAATAATATACATTTTCTGTCATGTGCTTCTCTATCGTACTTTTTGCTTGCTAAATAAGGTTGATGCATACTTTTATTCTCTTGATATTTAGAATACAGAACTGTG
Source organism: Fraxinus baroniana (assembly GCA_903798355.1). Classification (NCBI taxonomy): domain Eukaryota; kingdom Viridiplantae; phylum Streptophyta; class Magnoliopsida; order Lamiales; family Oleaceae; genus Fraxinus; species Fraxinus baroniana. The sequence continues at coordinate 5,351 of CAIGRO010263617.1, forward strand.
TCTGGAGTTGCTGGACCATTGGTTATCCTGGAAAAAGTTAAGGTGAATATTGTGCTCCTTGTATTACTTGGTTTCTTGTATGTGGAATGACTACATGTGGTTTTCTGTTTATGAAATGACTCCATAACTTTACATATTGTATGGAATTATTTCAGGGACCCAAATACCAGGAGATTGTTAATATTCGCTTAGGAGATGGAACAACATGACGTGGACAAGTATTGGAAGTAGACGGTGAGAAAGCTGTTGTTCAGGTGTTTATCCTTGACATCTCTTATACTCTGTGACTTCAAGTGAATACATTGTAAAATATCAATTTGTTTTCAGATTTATTTTTCTTATGTATGATTTTTGCTTTGCTTTACCTCGTGCGAATTAATTCTCTTCACTAAAAAGCAGTAATCAGTTCTCTTCTTTTGTTTCTGAGAGAATATTATTTTTCTTTCCTTGTTTGTTTCACCAGGTTTTCGAAGGAACGTCTGAAATTGACAACAAATATACAACTATCCAGTTTACAGGGGAGGTACTGATGGTCTATATGTTCAATTTGTCCGTTTTTATGGGTTCACCCACACTTTAAAAGTTCCTTCTGGATCTAAATGAATCGTGGACATAAAAAATGGCTCTGCAGCCAAATCATGCTTTAAGATCACGAATTTAGTATTGCATAATTTGCACATCTTAAGTGATTCTTGGTGCTTATTAAGTTCTTGGCTTACCCAAGAAACTATATTTCCTTCTTAAGCTGCTATAATCTGGTGCTTGCAGTTACTTTTAGTATACTTGTAAGGATATCTCATGTTGTGAATAGAAATAATAGTTTTCTGAACTTAATCGGATTGGGGTGAGGTATTTGATTCTGGAAAATTGGTCTTTTTGCTTAATAATGTTTATTCACTTGATATCATCGAGTTCTCTTTTTGCATTTTCTCAAAGTGTCTTTCTTGCCGTCTTAAGAATGTTTACCCCATGATGCAGGTTTTAAAAACACCTGTCTCACTGGATATGCCTGGTCGTATATTCAATGGCCCCGGGAAACCTATTGACAATGGTCCTCCAATTTTGCCGGAGGCTTACTTGGATATTTCTGGCGAGTGTCTCTAGAGAATGACCGAACATCTTTTGTCTGCATACATCATTCGTCCACATTTATATTCAAATTCTCTTCTTCAGGGAGTTCCATTAATCCTAGTGAGAGAACATATCATGAAGAAATGATACAGAGAGGAATTTCAACAATTGATGTCATGAATTCAATTGCCAGAGGACAGAAAATTCCTCTCTTTTCTGCAGCTGGTCTACCCCATAGTGAAATCGCTGCCCAGATCTGTCGTCAGGCTGGTTTAGTGAAGCGGTTGGAGAAATCTGATAATCTCCTCGAGGTACAAGAAAATCCCATGTGTTAATGTGCCTACCATAGATAATCTCTTTTTTACCCTGGATGCTCTATTTCTGCTATTATCTGACATGATAGAATAATGATTAATGAGTGTCACTGCATTCAGTCTTGGCAATATTGTTATATTATGCTGATGTGTAAGCCAAAATTGGTGGAGGAAAATTATTTTTGTTAGTATTGTTGAAAGAACTTTCTCCCATCTTTAATATGAACATAAATTCCCAGATTTGGCCCTTTTACCCAAAATTGCTAGTAGCCTACTTTTAAAGATACCTTTTGAACAATTTATCATGTATATCAAATACTTGGTCCAGCAAATTGTATAATTTTATTCAGTCTCTAGTGGGTTTATTCTAATATATATCTGTCAAAATGCTGAGAAATTTTTTAGGGACCTTTATGCTCCTTGACAACCAAGCAGTTTTATATATCAGGCTTAGTTGTTTCATGTACTTGGTTGAGATTTATCAAGTTGATTCTCATGATCTAACAATGCTGCAGGATCAGGAAGACGACAATTTTGCCATTGTTTTTGCAGCTATGGGGGTTAACATGGAGACAGCGCAGTTCTTCAAACGTGATTTTGAGGAAAATGGATCAATGGAGAGAGTGACCCTTTTCTTGAACCTGGTAATTATGTGATTTGTTGACACATTAATGATACTCAGTGAAGTGATTATTATTTCTTCCAAGGTTTATCTGTAAGTCGTGGATTGTCTTGTTTATAAATAAACTTCTTTGTGCAGGCCAATGACCCGACAATAGAACGCATCATCACTCCCCGCACTGCCCTCACAACTGCAGAATATTTAGCATATGAATGTGGGAAGCATGTTCTTGTCATATTGACAGATATGAGTTCCTATGCTGATGCTCTTCGTGAGGTAACATCTATGTCATTATTTTGTTTTCTATGTAGGATTATCTTTTCTTCAATATGACCAGAACTCAAAACTGTGCCCAAGGTGTTTCATGAAATTTATTTTGACTGGGATTTTCTATCTAAATAATTTGCATCAAGTAAATTACCAATTTTCCATTATAGGTGTCTGCTGCACGAGAAGAAGTACCTGGGAGGCGTGGGTATCCTGGTTATATGTATACTGATCTGGCAACAATCTATGAGCGAGCTGGACGTATTGAAGGAAGAAAGGGATCCATAACACAAATTCCTATCTTGACCATGCCCAATGATGGTAATATAATATTAGCCATCCACACCACCTATCTGAACATTATTTTTATTTTTTCTGATCGATTGTAAAAGTAGCTTGTTCTATTTTTTGATTAATCAGATATTACTCATCCAACCCCGGATCTTACTGGTTATATCACTGAAGGACAGATTTATATTGACAGACAGCTTCATAATCGGCAGGTAGATATTTGTTGTAGCAGCATGAATTAGTTTGTTGATATTGGTACAAACAATTTTATGGTGGACCATTGGATTAAATGTCGTGCTGGGAATTTCAAATCCAGAAGACCCACCGAGTGTCTTGCACATCTTTGATCATCTTTAGAATCACTACTAGTGGGTTTTCTCTACCATGATAATTTTTTGTGTAAATCTAAGTGGAGGTTTCAACTCAATATTCAAAAAACAGAGAATCTTGCTTCAAGTTGATGGCCTTTGCTAAAAGATTGGGGAAAAAAAGAAAAGAGAGTGTAATTGGTCAAAAATCAAAGTAGAAAAGTTCTTGGGTTATCTTTGAGAGAGAAAAGCAAGACAAGTAGCATTGGAAGCTGTAGTAACAACGGCAGTCAGGCAGTTGTATTTTGATATTATGAGATCCACCAAGTCCCTTGACCGTATATAAAATTCCCTTTGGATATGAGTAAACTACCTCATAATGGCAGAGTCAGAAGAAAAAATGTGAACAATTTGCTAGTGAGTTTTATTGGAGGTTCTTATATAAACACATCTTTTGAGGATTCCTAGACAACTCTCAATGAGGTCTAGTACTTGCTATATGTCTGGAAAATTGCCATCTAAAAGTATCTATTGGGGTCAGAATTTATATAGGTCAGTCCACAATGTTAGCACACCAGCTCCTATCATTTTAAATGACTTGCGATGATCTCTTAGCGATGGCTTTATATGTGCCAAATCTGGAATATTCTTCCTAGTTGGCTATAACTATACTTTCCTTATGGTTTGTCCATGGAATATAAATTTTCCTTGATAACATTTGCTTCCTTTTGTACTGAACAGATATATCCTCCAATTAATGTGCTTCCATCCTTGTCTCGTTTGATGAAAGTAAGTACCATAGGTTGCTGGATTTGATTGGTTTGACTTCTTATTTAGAAGATTGGAAGATGATACACTGTTGATCTATATGATTTCACTTTTATGGTAGAGTGCTATTGGTGAGGGCATGACTCGCCGGGATCACTTGGATGTGTCTAATCAGGTATGATTAGCTATTCACAGTGCAAAACTCCGTCAAAGTTCTCCACTCATCTTTTTTTGTTTTTCCCCATTTCCAGCTATATGCAAACTATGCAATCGGAAAGGATGTCCAGGCAATGAAAGCTGTGGTTGGAGAAGAAGCACTTTCTTCAGAGGATCTGGTCTGTACTGTGCTATAATGAGTTTGTCTCTGAACTTATCATTAATAACATATAAGATGACTTATGGGACCATGTTTGTCTTACCAGCTATATCTCGAGTTCCTTGATAAATTCGAAAGGAAGTTTGTAGCTCAAGGTGCCTATGATACCCGCAACATCTTCCAGTCACTTGATTTAGCATGGACACTCCTTCGGATCTTTCCACGGGAGCTTCTTCTTCGTATTCCAGCGAAAACACTCGATCAGTACTACAGCCGGGATGCAGCCATTTGATTGGAAGAGACAAGCTCTTGTACTTTAGTTTTCTGGTCAGTTGCCTTGGTGTGCACATTTTTGTGATATGTTCTATGATGTGTGTTTCTTTAGATTGTGCATCTCCTCAATCCGCTTGAAAAATAAAAGTTATCAATTATCCCTTCGAAGCCAAGGCTTTCGGCAGTTTAAGAGGCGTTTCTTTGTGTGATAACCTATTAGATTACATCAAATTGGTTTGCCAGAATACACTTCGACATTCTTTCTCAAATCAAGTTTTGGAAGCTTCTAGGATCTATTAAACCTTCTGTCATATGTTTATGTCATTGGAGACAGGACTTGTAGTTTCTGAGTTTGATGGTCTTTTGGGGGGAATTTTTTATGGCTGGACATTTTTACTCAGAACTGCCTTTATATCTCAAGCTTGTGCTGTATAATTGAGATTTACTGTGGGTTTTCCCATTCAAATTAGTCGTTTGCATGCAATAAAATTGTCGATTTTAGGTTGCTCTTGTTATTTATGTTGGATCCTCTTTTGATCGGATTATTTGGACCGGCCCTTGACCAACGAATAATATTTCCCCGCCCGAACATCCCCGGAGGCACCATTACACTTTTCCTTTTTCCACACATCAATTTATGTTTTACCCCACCATTAGAGATGCTCTAAGGATGGGATTTGAATTGAAACAAGACCGCGCAGGCGAAAAAGAACATTGTCATCTGTAATTGCAATCGAATATTCACATATGATCGAGGTTTAGGAACCAGTTCACTTGATCTACGTTTGTTTTTGGCTTAATTTTTTAAGAACTTGAAAATTGTGGATCATTTAAATATATTTGAAAACGAGAAGCAAGAAAAACATGATGGAAAAAAACAAGCCAACATATCTATACTGGTTGTCACCTTGAAGTACTGTTATCAGTCTCTTTCTTGGGCATTGAAACTATGCCCAGTCTCCAGTTAAAAGTTACAGTCAATAAAGAATTTTGGTACTGCCCTTGTCTTTCAAGAAGCTCTACCTGTATTCACACGAGGCAATAACATTAGAAACAGAGGCATCAAGTAGTGCCAGGCGCAAGGGTGTTAGAAGGCCGACTAACGCCACCCCCTTTGACAGATATGTTTGGTTTGACGGATATTCTTGGAGTCCTGATCGAACTGGCCCGACTCACAAGATTATAGTCAAGAAAAACCACGATAACTGTGATGTCATCATGGAAATGCCTTCGAACACCACGGTCAATCTTCTTCAAGTCCGAGTACCTCATCTCCCTCTTCTTTGCTGCTTCTTGCAACGCCGCTTTCACTAATCTCCTAGCACTTCCCTGCACAAGTACCAAAAACATAATCTGATAATTTCTCTCTTTTTGGAGAGGAAACAAAACATGGTATAAAAAGCCATGAGAAACTTCTTTAGTCGTTTTCCAAATATGGCAATAAAATGCAGCATGCTATTCTTCAAATTAGGGAAGTGATAACATTTAAAACATTGAATATCTTACACTGCGTGGATGATTTTGAACTATATTAACTGCATCTTGATTGGTAAGGTGCTCCCAAAGGCCATCTGATGCGAATATTATAAACTGGTCGTGAGGTAGCAATTGGTGCATAGAAATTGATGGTTCCGAGCTCAAAATTGGCCTTTTAAAAGGTTCACGAAGTCGGAACTTTGCATATAATGGCTCCCTGTTGAATTCAGTCTTTTTCAAATACACATCACCGATGGATCTTGATATCTGTGAGCCAGAAAAAGCCTAGTCATAATGCAGATCAAATTTAATGTGTGCGATAACTCATAACAAAATCATACAGAACATTCTTTCCTTTCATAATTTTTTTTTTTTTCCTCTATCTTTTTGAGCAACAGATATATCAGAAAAGTAAGTCTGAAGGGCCTGAAATTTGGCATCTGGCAAGCAATAGCCAATATGTAGTGTACGAGAATTGAAATCCAACTCAGAGTGAGATATGCACTAGATATATTTATAAGTTGTACTTCTATTAGTTTGTTAGAAGAAATATGGGAAAGTCAAATCATCTTCCAGAGAGGAAAGATAAGACTTCCTGAAAACAGCTATTTAATTTAGTGCTTGTTTGGTAGTGCTTATAAGTTGTATGTCTTACGAAATATATGGATAATAAGTGGGTAGAAAGTTGTGGATCCTACAAATTATGGATAAAAAATACGTTTGACCAGCTTAAATTATAATTACAATTACAGGAGGAAGAAAAAGGAACAGTCCATGAAAATATGTTCTATATGGATGCACTAAAAGGCAGCCAAGAATGTGTTAGACAAATTTTGGCTGTAGTTATTGGCACACATTTCATTGGTATAGATCTGAAGAGTAGCACGATCATTTTGGATATAGATAAAAAATATACTGCCAGAGAATTTTATGATATTCTAGTGAACTGCATCATTTAGCAACAGTTGAAAATAATTGATTATTACATTGCCTTGCTAACTAGCTCCATCTAAAACGAGCTTGTATTGTTGACGGTAATGGATAGACAATGACTGGGTATGTGAGCCAACTAATATAGGGGTAGAAAGATGAGAAGGCTTCAATTTTTCTGCAACAGTCCAACTAGTTTGAGAACCAATGATTGTATAATAGCAAGATCAATATCAAACCGCAAATTTGACTGATATTATTACTTCCATTCGAGATTTTTCCAGCCCTCAACCTGGAGCATTGTACCTATCTTTTATTGAAGTTAAAGTACATAGCAATATAGTAATTAACATGCTGTAACGAGGCAATTTTGAAGCATCACACGGGGAAAAAATGACAGATCAGCAGATAGCAATAACTACCAAAAAGAAAGACAAAAAACCAACCTGTATAATGCCCTTCACACGCCACACATCATGCTTTAGAACAACAATTTTTGAGTCATCAGGGTGCAGAGATTTCAGTTCCTGTCTAACGGATTCAATACTTGCATTATGCTCTGAAGAGAGCTGAATAGATAGTACTTCCCCTGTTGACTTAACAAGTCTCCCTAAAACAGCACGGGAATCACCGAGATTGGCAATATAGAGTGTTCCATTGCAGATAACTCCAACAAGGCAGCATGAACCAACTGCTGCAATCTGTGGATTCAAAGACCATTGTCTACTGACAAGTGAGAAAAAGCCATCTTCTGTCGCTTGAAATGCCTTCCGTATTACCTCCACTGACATAGACTGATGCTCTGCAGTAAAAGCTGAAAAATTGGGAATTAGCAATTGACCTCAAGGCTCCAAAATCAGTAAAAAGTTAATTTACACAGCCAAGTGAAATATCACAAGGGATTAGTCTTCCTCATAATCTATGCTGTTATTATTAGGTCTTGGCATTCGGAAGCAAACATTACCAAGAACGTCACGAAATTAAGTGCTCAAAATTTGCAAGTAATACACTTTTCACAGGTTTAATTCACAAGGGTAAGCAACAGCTCTAGGTAATGTACATGCAAGATCAGATGCCCTATTCTAATGTGTTCCAGTATCTTTTTTCTTGATATGATAAAACCATAAAGACATTGACGATAACAGCAAGTCTGAATACTAAAGAACATGGTAGACTTACTCTTGAGGTGTCGAAAGAGGTGTTCATTAATGAACCTAGAAGTCTCTGGGCCACCATGTCCATCGTAAATCGCCACAAAAGTACCATACGGCCCAGAATCGTGCAAGCTCAAACAACCAGATTCGAGTTGGCTCTGATCCTCAAGTAAATTATTAGCTTGAACTACAGCCATTGAAAATTCTCCATTAAAATGTTGCCCTGTATCCTTGTACCACAGAAGCCCATCTTGACGCCCTCCAGCATCAGAACCCGTGGGAGCATATCGATCCGCCCTTGGCCGAAAACAGGCCCTCAAAAATTTTATTAACCCCGATAACATACCTCATCTCATCCGAACCACCCTCCAAATTATGCACATCTAACGAGGACTCAAAAGTAACTCAGACCCAAATAAATCTCAATGTGCAATCACTTGTTAAAACTGTCAATTTCTCCTCAAGAAAGAGAAACTATATACAGTACAAATTTAGATGAGGATAAACAACAAACACAAAGCAAGCAAAATTAGAACTTGAACAGAACAGAACAGCTCAACGAAATAAATCCGTACAAGTATATATATAAATGTACAAAGTTTATGTTTAATTCAGCTCGGGATTGTTGCAGGCTACCAAGAATCAAGGCCTTCCAATATGAAGCAGATCTCTGACTGAAATATTAAGTTCGTTCAAACTTCAAAGTTCAACACCAAGAAAAGGAGCAGGAGGCTTTGAAAAGTAAAAACAAGAGTGGTCAAAAGTTACATTTTCTTCATAGAACGGTTTGGTCAGCCAGTTCAGATTCTAGAAGGTTCATTCCCCGAAAAGACCAAAATAAATAAATTAAACCCAATTTCTCAAAATCTCGAAACTCTCCGGTCAAGTAATTCCAGTACAATCTTCCCAGATAAAACAGCAAGAAATCCTCATCAATGATGTTACCTTTTGGAGCAGAAGTTTAGGTCTGTGGATTTATCAAATCAAATAACAATAGAAGGGAAATTATTGAAAATACCCAAAATTGAATCATACCTTTTCCAAAATAGTCTTTGACTATTCAAAGGGAGTGAACTACCAAAAATACTCTCAAAATAGGATTTATATCTATAGTCATCATAATATAAAGAAAAAAGCAGATCTCTGACTGAAATATTAAGTTCGTTCAAACTTCAAAGTTCAACACCAAGAAAAGGAGCAGGAGGCTTTGAAAAGTAAAAACAAGAGTGGTCAAAAGTTACACTTTCTTCATAGAACGGTTTGGTCAGCCAGTTCAGATTCTAGAAGGTTCATTCCCCGAAAAGACCAAAATAAATAAATTAAACCCAATTTCTCAAAATCTCGAAACTCTCCAGTCAAGTAATTCCAGTACAATCTTCCCAGATAAAACAGCAAGAAATCCTCATCAAAGATGTTACCTTTTGGAGCAGAAGTTTAGGTCCGTGGATTTATCAAATCAAATAAGTGAATAACAGATCGAAGGGAAATTATTGAAAATACCCAAAATTGAACCATACCCTTTTCAAAATAACCTTTGACTATTTAAAGGGAGTGAACTACCAAAAATACCCTCAAAAATAGGATTTATATCTATAATCATCATAATATAAAGAAAATAACATTTAAGTCCT
>CAIGRO010263627.1:0-10362 GCA_903798355.1 Fraxinus baroniana
GTGTGAGCCGTCGAGCTTTTTTGCCATCCCTACATCAACGTCCTCTTAATGTACCAATCAGCAACTTTAGCTTCTTCCTCTAAGTAATTCATTAATTGTTGGGGGCCACCTTCATGTTTAATTCATAATGACCTGACAATTGAGCTTGGTAGCCAATCAAATTGCGACAACAAGCGTACTTCTTCAGCTCGAAATTGCAGTGGACAAGACACGAAGTATAATGTACACTATATTTCCTCTTATAAAAGAAGGAAGAGTGCGAGGAAGAAAAGATAGAACACGGAAACAAGAAAATTACAAACTCTCTCATATTCATATTTTAAATATCTCATTTGATAAGGAAAAGGGATTTTTGTATCACTTTTTGTAATTCTTTGTTTACATATCAATCAATCTGTGTTTATCCTCTAAGTTGGTTTGAAATTTATATACTTATTTTTCAATGTCAACAACTATTATTCTTGTAAGTAGCTAGTACAAAAATATCTTAGTACATGTATCGATTATATTATTCTAAGAATTGAAGAACATTTAGTTTGGTTTTTTCATCAAACAACGCCTCTCGTAACCAAATTTACTTTTGATGTCCAAGATTTCTTTTCTTAATCACCTTTAGTAGTCCTTGTCTTATAAGAAGAATCGTTGTTATCTCCCCTCTTCATTTCTTGCTTCTTGCAACTTTTTTTCCTTCTTCTTCTTCTTCATTTTTTTTTTCTCTTTCATTTAGATCAACTTTAAGAAACTCAGTAATCATCTTCCTTACATGGTGCAGCTGCAAAATCTAGTGCTATATCTCGTGTACTTAACATGTTAAAAGATTTCGAATGTCCGATGATCAGTTCCCAGTTGCCCATAATCAACTTCAATAAAATTTATATATTTAACGAAATACGGTTTTTACTTAAACAAAGTAACTCTCCTTATATGACTACTCCTTAGACAATGTCCATCTCGAAATTCGACTGCCTTAAAAAGGTCAAATTACTCATTTGAGCTTGTGGTCTATCTTAAAAGATCGTTTTTGTTATGAAAGTAGCTCAATCTATTATATATTAATATTTTTATATATTTTAGCGATGTAAAATTTAGCTTTAGCTATCAAAAACGATTGAAGATGTTCATAAAGTACAAAAGGAAATCGATATGCAAGTGGAGTATGATCTCAGGTTAAGCAACTTTTCTTATAAAAAATTCCTTAATCTATGTATTATAACATGATCATGCTTTTAATTAATTAATGCATTCTTGTAAAATCTTTTTCCTTTTAACTACATCCCTTCTATAATTCAAAAAATATAAGTCCCTATTTGATTGCAACGAATTCTATGGAAAATGTTACATCCGAGAAAAACGAATTCCATATTGACCATTTGATTGCAATTTGCAACGTGGAAATGGAAATCGAATTCCAAAGTATAACCACTTTAAACTGCATTTTCTTTATTTTCATAAAAAATGAATTCATATGAATTTGGTGAATTTTTATTTTCCAACAACATAGAACTGAAATTCATTTCCATTTCTGCCTATCAAACAGACCCTAAGTGATATTGAGAGTGAATGTACAAGTTGTAGGATACTTTTGATGATCACATCTAACTAATTTTTGAATAAAAAATTCGCAAGTTGAACAAATTGATAAGATTAGGTTAGTTCTACAAATTGGTAGGATTGAATAAAATTAAAATAATCATATTTATCTAAAGAAGCCTTTGTAATAGGGACAAAACCATGAGAAGAAATTCGAAACCGATTACAAAATTTAAAATGTCCTCATATATATATATATTGAACCACTTGTAATGTTTTGGAACATTGTAAAAATATAGGCCAAAAACGTTGTGCCATGAGTTGAACGTGGATATTTGAATAATATGATCTAATCCTTAGGATATTCGTGGAAGGATCCTTTGCTGCACTAAAAAAAAGCTTGTAATAAAAGTTGAGAACGAGGCATGAACATGATTAATATTTTGACAAAATGTTGCTTGATGTCATACCATTACCTACCTAGATGTCACCCGTGGTCCCCATCTTATCCACATTTTTCCTGATAAGCTTAGTAAGCTAATTTTTCTCGATGAAAAAGCTAGTCACTTAAACCTTGACGTGGACCAAATACGATTGGTGAGTACTCGAACACTTCTCAAAGCTAGTCACTTGCGACTTGCAGAGGAGACATGGTCTTCCTATTTCATTCACGTCCTTAAATTATTTATCGAGGTAATTAAGTGAGAATTAATCCTCGACCAAATCACAGTCAAATTATCTTTTCATACAAAGTAAAACACTGCTTGACGAATTAAGCATTGGAATTATCTCGATGACCATATATACCTCGACTCTCATCTCTTCCAAAGCCATGTAGTCTATCAGAATGCTATATTATCGCAAATTTAAATAGGGTTTATAAATTTATAGTTTATGTCAAGACTCGAAATGACTTTTTAAGTCAACAAAACCTACAACAAAATTTTAAAAATTAGACAAGCTGAGTTGTATGCATAATCTCATCTTCAGTATACTATACAAGTTTTTTGTTTTTTTAAATTCTTCGATGATCCTATCTAGCCACCTCAATCAACTAGGCCCCATAAGGTGCCACTGGTGACCAATGTGACCACTATATAAAGACCTTAAAATTGGGGACATATAATCAAGTTGTAGGCAAGGCCCAATCAATAAACAGTAGTTTGGTAGGAGTAATGGGGGAGGCTTCCATGGACTGTCCCAATTTAGGTAAAGATTTCACATACACAGATGAAGTTTCCGGCATGATTTTCGGGTTCTTGGAGGAAGATGAGTTTTCAGTAAGTTCTTTTGAGTCCAAAGTTGAAACTATTGACGAAGAGGAGGAGGAGGAGAAGGATGAGGTAAATAGTAGCAATTCCGAGGAAAGTAAGGCTTTCTGGGAATCACAAGAGGAGCTTCTCCAGGTAAAATTTTCACATAAACAGGATAGAGGTTCTATTTTGTTAGTTTATGATATGTTCATAAACAGCTGACGTTATGTCACTTATTTTTCTTTAATAATATTGTCTAGTCGTACGTATTGTACACACATGATTGTGATTTCTCTGTGATTGTTTCATTGCCAGGCGACTTTATACAGAACTACAGCCCTCGAGTCAAAAATTAGGCAGGCCACAAAGGATGCATTAAGGGAGTTAGATTCAGTTGGAGTAAATTGTTCTTGCCCAAAAATGGTAGCGGATGGTTGCCGGTGCTGTAGACAGAAAGAAATCTGCGATCGACTTCAAACTGCAGGGTTTAATTGTGTTATATGCAAGTCCAAGTGGAAAAGTTCACAAGAACTTCCAGCAGGTAAGGATAATCTTATCCATTATAATTTATATAGTCACGTCGAGTCTAGTCCATTCGAGTACTATATATTAAACAGAATCCAAGTTAAGCAAATTTTCTTTTTTCAGGGGAACACACCTATCTGGAAGTGCAGAGTTTTTCCAAGAAAGGAGAGGTGAAAGTGATTATTGAGTTGAACCTTCGTGCAGAATTTCAGATAAGTCGATCGAGCGAAGAATACAAACAACTGATCAAAAGATTGCCAGATATATTCGTAGGAAAAATTGAAAGGCTTCGAAATATAATAAAGATACTATGTTCAGCATGCAAGGAAAGCATGAAGGAGAGGAAGATGCATATGGCTCCATGGAGAAAGCATAAATACATGCAAGCTAAGTGGGTCGGAACGCCTCAGGTTGAGGCTGCGGCCGTGCCACCAACTCTTACGGCTGAGCAGCGGCTACCAAAGCCAAGGGCATCCATGCTAACATTTGATTTCTTTGATAACTTGCCAGGAATGTATTCTAATGCAATCAGGGTCATCTAATGGCATAAGATTTTTTTTGCAGAAGGTGTATAATATTGACTATTGAGAGTACCCCCCCCCCCCCCCCCCCCCCCCCCCCCCCCCCCCCCCCCCCCCCCCCCCCCCCCCCCCCNCCCCCCCCCCCCCCCCCCAAGTTTTCCAAAATTTATGCACTTTATATGGTTTGAAATATAGTTCTCTTGCCGAACTCCTTGTTATCATGAGTACTTTATGAGAAGTAATCAATTATTTTGGAAGGGAAGAAAAATTATTAATTCTTTATTTGATTAAAGAACTAATCAATAATCTTGTAAAGGAACAAAGTACTTCAATTCCCTCTCGTTATCTATCTATATCTACATCTATAATCAACAATATTTAATATTCTTAAATAAAAACAAAATTTATCCACAATTGTAACTAAAAAAAAAAATCCCTTAAATTGACAATTTTCATGTAAAATAAAGCCAAACGAACATAAAAAAATTTCCAATTTTTTTTTTTTTGGCAATCCAGACAAATTATATCCACAATTGTAAAAAATTTTATCTCTTTAATTGACCATTTTCATGAAAAATAAAGTCAAACGAACATCAGAAGATAGAAAAATTTAATATTGTTCAAGTGAAAAATTATGTGTCTATATCTACATCAATAATCAACAATATTTAATATTCTTCTTGAGAACTATTTCCAGTCAAGAAAATTGATGAATAAATGAAAGGGTAGAGAATGTTAAAGGTATTAATTATTGGCTTTAATTGATCATTTAATACAACATATTTACCACTTGGACTAATGTCACATACCCGTGAAATTAGATAACATTACTTTTTTAGATGACGGCAAACTTCTAGTTTTTACGGTGGCTATGAAATAGCTTTGTAACAAAAGTATGAAACATTAGCTTTTCAATACATATTCATGATAACTAGAAAATAGCTAGTTGATAATTTTAAAAATTAAAAAGAATAAAAAAAAATAGTTATTTTACAATGTTATGCATATAGTAGTCATGCTTCTTAATGTTGCAGTGTGCGTGCTCCACCAAAAACTTTTACTCAATAATTTATTGTCGCACCGAGATTATAGTTTGAGCTCATCATACTATGACGGATAAACATATAAAAAGAGAAAAAGAGATTTTTTCAAAATAAAATTATTAAAAATGGGAATGGGGTAGATAAGGGAAAAGAAAAGTAAAGAGATGTTGATTTGTTTGTACTTTTTCCTATACCATGTAGCTAAAATTCGTAAATTAGGACATTAAACTTGAAAATTTTAGAGATCACAATTTGTTCATCGGTCACAAATAAAAAGTTGAAATGCCACAATTTATTTATAGGTCACAAATCACAAATATTATAAGTCACAACTTATTAGACAGTCACAAATTTTCAAATTATCGATCACAAATTAACAATTTTTTACATCACATTATTTTTTTGTCACAATTTATCTTTTTCATTAGTCAAATATTTTTTACAGGTAAAAAATTAATCAATTTAATTGTCACAAACAACCAAATAATCCGCGACCACCACCAACACTTGTGACTACAACTTCACGACTGCCACCAACATCATGACAACCGAAACCCTGTCGCCTAAACCACCACCTCCCGACAACAAACCATCTTCTAAAAATACCGACATCACTCGACCACCACTACCCATTCACAACCACTGCACCTCTTCCACCACCTCTAAAACCACAAAACTGCCACCACCAACCCCCCTTCAACCCAAAAAAAAATTCCCAACCCTCATCATCGCCATCACCGACCACCACCAACACTACTACCATCTACATCACCCAACCACAATACACCATGGCACCAACCGAAAACAGCATCACCACTTCACCGCCTCCGCCGCCACAACCTCCAATAAACTACCACGTTCAACTTCAAAACCACGACAACGACTAACCACCACAACCACTAACCACTAGATCTATCTACTACCGTCGCCACTACCAAAACCAACAAACCCCATAAAATCCATCGTCGATCTAACAAAATCACCACCACAGCTAAATCCACCACCGCCGTCACCAACAAAAACCATCGCCAAATCATAAAGCAGCACACAACACACCATCACCCCACCGTCACTACTACCGCAGTAGTGATTGCGAACCATCAGCCATAAATCACGACTCCACAGTGTCCATCAACCACCACAAAATCACAACTCCGCCTTAAAAATTGCAGAAAACTCCGCTCTAGCTGCACCTAGCCCAAAGTGTTTGTGCACAACTCCGATCTAGCAGCAAAATGTAGTAGCAATTCGCATGAATAGTCGTCGCTACTTCGTGTTTGTGCACAACTCCGCTCTAGCTGCACCTAGCCCAAAGTTGATCCGTTAAGAGTGAGAAGAGAGAGTGACGGAGAGAAGAGAGAAGGAAGAAGAAATATGATACGATGTCGTCGGACGAGGCTAGGCTGTTGACTGAGAGGGAGGAGAAGAGATAAGGTAGAGAGAGTGAGAAAAGAGAGTGGCGGAGAGGAAAGAAGGTAGAGAGAGTGACAAAGAGAAGAGAGAAGGATGAGAAAAATTGGAATAAAATTGATTAGGGTTTGGGATGAAAATTGTACAATTATTATTTAATATTTATAAATAAAATATCTGATTTTTAAAAAGTGAAACCTTCAATCTGATTTTTGAAATTGGAATATTTAAAATTCTGGTTTTGTATAATTTCCACTTGAGTATATCTATGATGCTAGTTTTATGCATGTTTGGTTTAAAAGATTTGGATGTTGATCCTACATCTATTTTATTTAATTGCAAACCATGAAACCTATCTTGTTAGAGATGTATTTTTTCCTAAAAGTCGCGACGAATCCAAGTTTATCGCTCATTGAGAACTAATTAAGAATATTATTATGAAAATTTCTTAATATCATTTTTCCAGATCACCTAAGTATAAGTTTCAAAGATTAAGAATATTATTATGAAAATTTCTTAATATCATTTTTCCAGATCACCTAAGTATAAGTTTCAAAGTGTATTTGATATTTTCCATCAATTTACTATTTCAAAATATATTTTTTCAAAATAATGTGGTTCAAAGTTCAAACACACAATAAGACTGTGATCTTAATTAGGACATGTATCATACCCATTATTCTTCTACCTATTACTATTATTCTTGTAAGTAGCTAGTACAAGAATATCTTAGTACATGTATCGATCACATTATTCTAAGAATTGAAGAACATTTAGTTTGGTTTTTTCATCTAACAACGCCCTTGTAACCAAATTTACTTTTGATGTCCAAGATTTCTTTTCTTAATTACCTTTAGTAGTCCTTGTCTTATAAGAAGAATATCGTTGTTATCTCCCCTCTTCATTTCTTGCTTCTTGCAACTTTTTCTCCTCCTCCTTCATTTTTTTTTTTCTCTTTCATTTAGATCAACTTTAAGAAACTCAGTACTCATCTTCCTTACATGGTGCAGCTACAAAATCTAGTGCTATATCTCGTGTACTTAACATGTTAAAAGATTTCGAATATCCGATGATCAGTTGCCGGTTGCCCATAATCAACTTCAATAAAATTTATATATTTAACGAAATATGATTTTTACTTTTAACAAATTAACTCTCCTTATATGACGACTCCTTAGACAATGTCCATCTCGAAATTCGACTGCCTTAAAAGGTCAAATTACTCATTTGAGCTTGTGGTCTATCTTAAAAAGGTCATTTTGTTATGAAAGCTGTTGACCCCAAAAAATGGTCCAACAGAAAATGATGATTCCAAATATTTCTTGATTTGTAACGTAATTAATTGTAAGATCAAAAGGGGGTCGGCTTTGAGAAGTAAACTTCTAAATAGAGAGAGTTCAAGTTTTCCTTTAAGTGTACAAATTTTCATTACCTTCAAATGGAGTTAAGTGTGTGTTTTTATAGTAAGATACAGTAATTAAAGATCATTAGATAGTAAACTACGTGGCCTCATCTACCTGACTAATACATCACATCCTAACCATCTATCAATCATGCCATAAATGTCAAGATCTTCTTATATTGCTTTTTCATTCGTGATGGGACAGTGTAGGTTGGTAGAGGCGGCATTAACAGCGTGTTGTCCCATCAATCCCTCTTTTGGTGCTTCGGTTTATACGGGTTAAGTTCTCCTGCCGGAGGTTCAGCCTGGGTATCTTGAACGTAGGGTAGGATGAGTAAGCAACCGTTAAACGTAATATCGGGTCGGCCGACCTCCAGGCTTTGTGCAAGTCGATCTCCCCCCACGTGGCTTATTCATTTTATGATTATTTATATGAGTAACATCAGTCCCCTAAGTCCAGGTACTATTATTTATGTAGTGCATGGACTTCTGTAGTGCATTGGGCAATATGGGTAAAATTCGCGCGCTAGTTTGGGATCAGGAGGATTCCTGGTTGAATTGGAGCATTCGTCTTTGGAACGTAGGTTAATGGGGACGGATTGTATGACGTAATCCTTTAGTTATGATGTGCCAGAATGGCGGGTTTCAGAGGACACGTGACTTTTAGGTGGGTATCGCCACTGAGGCGAGGCCTTGATTGTTGGGACGACCCGGAAATAGAGGAGACGAGGCCTTATTGCCCAGGCGATTCTTTTTTTCGACTTGGTGGCATCCCCTCCACTCAAAACTCGCAGATTCCCAATACAGGACAGCTGGATATCCTGTCCATTCCCAAGACTTGAGCAACGTGCACATTTAATACACAATGATGATGCTGGCGCACTCATGCCTATGTATACGTGTGTTATGAGTGTGTGTTAGACACGAATCCATCAGGGCCTTTGATTCAAAATAAAATAGGCGTCCTTTCGACTTTGATGCGGGCGATGGGATTACAGATGTATGGCCCAGATTATTTTCGATAGGACATCCAATGATGGGGGTTCCTTCGTGAAGCCTATATAAGACATCGGGAGCCCACATTTTCCTCTTTTCACTCTCAGATTTTTAGAGATTTAAATTCTTGGAGTTCTCTCGTCCGAGCCTAATATTTCTTGTTGTATCCGGTGATTGGATCGTGCTCTCTTGTTTTATATCTTCAGGGCTTGAGTTTCTAGATTTTGCGTAAGTATCTCTCTTTATTGAGTCGATTTTCGACCCTTTTCTCACTTTCGATGGCTTCTTCTTCGAGAAAGTGGAGATCTGGAGGGTCTTCTGGGGTAGACATGGCCATTATCTGTGCGGAAGCTGGGATCCCCATAGTTATTCCCACTGAGAGGATTATGGAGGCGATGGGGGGACCCCATAGTGCGTGGATGATGCAGGAGGGCCCCATAGATTATAGCATTAGGTGGGGAGCCTCCTTGTGGCCTACAGATATAAAAGAACATGAGCTTGAGGGGTATAGGGAGTCATATAGGATCCCATATGACATCGAACTGTTGTTGCCGACCTAGGAGGAAAGAGCCTGTTTTCCCCGGCAGGGCTGTGTGGCAGTGAGCGAGGCGATACTGAAGGGGGGGTTAAGGCTACCCGTACATCCATTCTTTAGGTTCATCCTTAGGCATTACAAATTTACCCCTACTCAACTAGTCCCCAATGCCTGGAGCCAGTTAGCGGGGGCCTTTCTCCTTTGGAAAGAGGTTACCCTTGGAGAGGTTATGCCTCCTCATGTATTTCAAACCCTATTTCAACCTTGAGCCTCTAGCGGGGGATCGACTGTAAGGGGTGGTACTATATCAACCCCTAGGGATCACATTCCTCCTTCATCTGGGGGCCCCCAACCTCCATTAAAATTTGGAAATCTTCTTGGTTTTAGGTTAGGAGTCGCTGGCAGACTGTGGAAGGGGATGTGATCCCAGAGATAACAGTGTCGACCCATATCACGAGTACAGTGAGTCGAGTTCTTTTTGTTTCTTATTTCGATTATCTTATCTCGTACCTGCTTGTACTAACGCGGGGTTCACACAGTTACAGTTGAACAGTTCCGGCTCGAGCCACCTGAGTGAGATGCAGTAAGGGCAATCTACGGACTCCCCATTTAACGGAGAAGCTTTAAGAGCTTGATTGCTAAGAGAAGTTTCTTCGTCATTCATTCCTTGATGGCGTCCAAAGGTAATGTTATCGATCCGGCTCTACTCTTTGCGCTTCTATTATTACGGTTCGTCTAATCTTCTGCAGTGTTCCCCTTGCAGGTCAGCACAATAATAAAGAACGTGTGAACACTTTGTTCGACTTGAGGAGCCTCGGAGAGACCCAGAGAAAGAAGTATTTAACTAAAGGCTCGTCTTCCTACAAGAATCAAAGGGATGAGCTGGTACGCTTGTCCAAGACGAATGCATCGCCTCTTCCTTCCAAGGCCAATGAAAAAGAGAAATGGGAGGGGCAAACGAAGGACGAGGTATCCGTGGATAAGCCTCCTAAGAGAAGATTGGTTATCTCTAATAACGTCGGTCCCCCACCTGCACCCAAACATCAAACTACTCTGGGGGAATCGCTGAAGAGGCCTATGGTGGTTGAGCCAATTTTTTCGTTTAAAGCGACGGAGGGTGAAGAGGTGATAGGAATGTAAAATGCAT
>CAIGRO010263629.1:0-10067 GCA_903798355.1 Fraxinus baroniana
GGAAGTCCATCGTTGGAAACTCCAAAGTTAAGCGTGCTTGGCTTAAAGCAATTTCATGATGGGTGACCACCTGGGAAGTTTTATCGGGGAGCGTGCGAGTGAGGATAAAACATGCTGAAAAGATCCATTTTGGTACAGTGGGGATAGTACGTCGTCAATCTAAAGGTCGAGACAACCCGTTAAGTGGGACCCGGGTCGTTGCAAAAGAACAATGCTAGCAAATTCTCCATCTATAAATTTTTTAAAAAAAAAAAATAAAAATTCCTTTCTATCTTGGAGATACTGTTATATCCCGAAACGTTATTTTGTGCACAAATTTTCTTATCGTTTGTTTTATGCATAAAAAGTAACTTTTTCCATTACGGTTTGAAAATTAAAAATGCGTTTTCAATAAAAATTAAATTAAGTCAAATTAAAGTGTGAAAGAATTTTTCATTTTCCCATTTTCGAACATGTTGGTAAGGAAAAAAAAAAAATTTCCCCTTTCCCATTTAAAGCGTGAGATGTAATTACGTATTGAAAAAGAGCAAAAAACTTTGCCGTGTAAGAAATATTTGGTAGAAATCTCAAATACTGTTTACCTCAAACGAATTAGAGTTAAGTAAGCACATATTAATCAATAAAAGTACTGTAGCTAATGACATCACTAGAAAAACAAAAGTGAAATAATACAAACTTCAAGAAGGATGCCAACAAATTGTCCATCTAATGAAGATGAATCTTTTTCTATTTTTTTTTTTGTTTATTTGCTTGTTTGTTTGTTTGTTTATACCTTTTAAGTAGAGATATTTATTATATCTCGAATTGTGTACACGAACTTTTACGGTTTAAATTTAAAATTCCAGTGACTCATTTGACGTATGCATATAAAGTGAATCATTTGTAGTTAAAATTGGATCAAGTGTTTGGTTGAAAGAGATCGACTATCAAATATAAACAATAAAATAATTTCAATAAGATTTTGACCAATCAGATCGAGTGGCACAAAAAGTTCAAGTACCAATTTGAGGTGGTTGAAATAACTAATATGATTAAAATCAGATTTTAAGTGAATTGCGATAGAAGTTTTTGAAATGTATGGTTGAAAAGATGTGTGACTCATGAAAGATGAAGTTGATATTGATTGTTTGACTTTGACTCGGATTAAAATTCGGCCCAAACATGCCCTGCAAGGGTTCTGTTATCTGGTCAATGAAGAATGTACAAAAATTGAAAGTTAAATATCAACACTGTCAAAAAATAAATATTAAAAATAAAAGTGAAATAGTATAAACTCCAAGAATGACGCCAACAAATTGTCTATCTAATAAAGATGAATGTTTCTCCATTTTTATTTTTTTATTTTTTATTTTTAAGTATAAACTCATTTGACGTATGCATATAAAGTAAATATTTTTCAATTAAAGCTGTTAATGGAGTTTTTTTTTGCAATGTATTATGCATCTAAAGAAGATAGTCTTATTTTATTTTATATTTTTAGGTAGAGATATTTATTACATCTCCTAGCGGATTGTGCAAATGTGATATTTTTGTAGTTAAAGTTGTTAACATGATTAAATTGGATCAAATGTATGGTACCAAAGAGTTCGAGTATCCAATGACGACCATGCAGTAAGATTGAATTAGAGTTGGATCCGTCAGATTAAGTGGTATGAAAAAATCGAGGACCAAGGTGCGACGGTTAAAATAAGTCTAAGCAAAGGTTCCACTGATGTTACAATTTTTTTTTTGACCAAAATTGTCCTTGGCAATGCCTTGTGAAAAAAAAAATATGAAAGTTTAATTACATCGCCAAAAATTAAAATGTTAAATATAAGGCGAAATAGCACAAACTTCAAGAACGATGCCAATAAATTGTCCATCTTTGGATGAGCATTTTCTCTATCTTTTGTTTGTTTATACCTTTTTATGTAGAGATTTATTACATCTCGAATTGTGTAAACCAGCTTTTACGGTTAAAGTTCAAAAAAATTAATGAGTCGTTTGACGTATGCTTATAAAGTGAATCTTTTGTCGTTGAAGTTGTTAATAGAATTAAATTGGGTCAAATGCCTGGTATCAAAGGGTGGTGTATCCAATGACGACAATAACATAAGCCTGAATAAGAGCTCGACCGAGCAGAGTTGGTGGTATAAAAAAAGTTCGAGTACCAAATTACGATGGTTAAAATAAGTCTAAGCAAGTGTCCGATCAAGATGTGATAAGAGTGGCAAGAGTTGATAAATAAATCTGAGTAAACGATTCGATCAACTAGACCGAGTCGTGAAAGTTTAAACACATGTGCCCCCTGGTATTTTTACCAGCCAGTCACTCCATATCGATCGATTACTCCACCTGCCGTTCTAAATTCTCAACACATACACTTTGTATGTCCGCAAGAAAATACCAAATGGATCTGTAGTGTCTCTCTATAGATTTTAAACCTATATTTACACAAGAAAAGGGCAAAAATCCCATAAATTTTTGTAAAAAAATTGAGGGGATTTGATCGAATTTTCACTCACACACACACTACTAGAGAAAAAAGTGTAAGAATCCCATAAATTATTGTGAAAAAATGAGGGGAATTGATCGGATGAATGCGCTCCCGGACGAGTTAATTCTAAAAATTTTCCTGCACCTGGATTCGAAGATGAGCCGGGACGCCTGCTCTTTGGTGTGCAAGCGGTGGCTGATGCTCCAGAGGCTTGGCTGCCATACCATCCATGTTGGTGCCTCCGCCAGTCCCCACGTCCTAATTGACCTCCTCGCCCGCCGGTTTGTCAATGTTCGGAACGTGTTCATCGACGAGCGCCTCTCAGTTTCGCCCCCTGTCCAATCTGTAAGAATTCGTTTAATTTGAATGATTTGATGAAGAATCTCTTTTCCTGTTGTTTTTGCATTTTTATATTATTTGATTGTGTTGTATAGCTGATAACAGAAACCTGAATTGATGTTATTAGGTTAAATGAATGAAATCTTTATTTTTTTAAATTTTACTGCAAGGTGCTAGGATTAGGGAAGTTAACTTGGAGTTTTAGATGGGACATGTGGTTGACGATAGAAAATGGGATGATGTAATTTGACCGTCCAGGCTGAGAAATAAATGAAAGATACTTTTTTGCTCAATCTCGTATGTTTGAATGTACACCTGACAATCTTAATAAATACTCAACATTAAACCCACCATCAGAAAATCATATAATGGTGTTATTATGTACGGCCCCTAGTTACATAATGCTAAAGAGTTGTTTGTCCATCCACATGTTTCCAAAATACGGTATTATTTGATGGCACAATAGTTGAGACTAAACTGGAAGTACGGCACTATCATCTTTATTTTGCAATTGTGTTGATCAATAAACATAATTGAACTCTTTGTTTTTCTGGGAGTTTTGCATGATTGATTAATTATAACTAAATCTAAAATGTGGGACCATTCTTATTTGACTTCTTCTTCACTTTCCCTGAGTTATCTATCTAAATACGTCTTTTGTTGTTCATGATGCAGGGGAGAAGACTACGTGCTGATCAGTCTCCCCTTTCGGCCCTCAGACTTCACTGTTTGAATGAAGAAGACAGCGGGCTGGATTCATACTGCTTATCAGATTCTGGCTTGTCTGCTATAGGAGATGGCTTTACAAAACTTGAGAAGTTGAGCTTGATATGGTGCTCTAGCATTACTAGTGCTGGGCTACAAGCTATTGCTGGGAAATGCAGACTCTTAAAATCGTTGGATTTACAGGTGATTATGCAGATTTTTACTTGGGTTTTCTATTCCATTTGCAGAAATGATTTCTCTGTTTAATCCAACTCTGGATGGATCAAGATTTTCACACACAATATCTACATCATCAAGATTATATTGCACTTCAGTTATTCATGCTTTTGCTATGATGACATGGTTTTTCCTTTCACTAAAGCTTCCGTTTTTCAGGGTTAAAACTCACCTATAATTATCTTCTGCTTGCTGTTTATTTTTGTGACATTCTTAAGTAAACTTTTGTTTCATCTTCCTCTTGAAGGGGTGCTATATCGGGGATGCAGGTCTAGCTGCTGTTGGGGAATGTTGCACACTACTTGAGGATTTGAATTTGAGATTTTGTGAAGGTTTGACTGATGCAGGAGTGGTTCAGCTAACCTTTGGTTGTGGGAAGACATTGAAATCGCTTGGTATTGCTGCTTGTGCAAAGATTACCGATGTCTCATTAGAAGCTGTGGGATCACACTGCAAATATCTTGAGGCTTTGTCATTAGACTCCGAGAACATCCAGAACAATGGCTTGATTGCCATAGCCAAAGGATGCTGCCTGTTGAAAGATCTGAAGCTACAGTGTGTTAACGTAATGGACGAGGCTTTGCAGGCGGTTGGCATCTTTTGTTCATCATTGGAGTTGTTGTCTCTATACAGTTTCCAGAGATTCACTGACGAGTCAGTTTTTTCTGTACTTTTTTCATCGATTCAAGTCCTAGTTATCCTTTATCACCCCCAAAAGTATGGCATACCCCTTGTCCTCTTTGGAATCTTGGCATTATCAGCTTGCATTTTCTCTTCTTAATGTTGCTGATTTCAGTCAAGCGAAAAATTACATAAATATTAAGATGTTCTTGATGTGGTTCAAATTTGAGGGTTGGTTTCATTCAACCACCTGGCCTTTTAAAATGCTCATGGCTCCACTATCTCTGGATTTGACCTGGACATGTTTTACATTTTTGCTTGTTGATATCCTATTATAATTTTACTGAGGGTGATTGGTTTGACTGTGGTGCACATTTGCAATTACACTTTATTTTAACGTGCTAGCTCATTTGTCAAAAAAATTCTGCAAACTTCTGCAGGAGCCTTGTTGTGATTGGGAAAGGATGTAAGAGGTTGAAAAATCTTACCTTGAGTGATTGCTACTTTCTGAGTGACAAGGGTTTAGAATCTGTTGCGACTGGTTGCCCTGAGCTTACGCATCTTGAAGTTAATGGTTGCCACAATATTGGAGCACGTGGTCTGATTTCCATAGGAAAATCTTGCAAGTAAGTATTTTGCATTCACAGTCATCCTCCCCTCCTGTAAGTTTTTTTTTTCTTTTTTCTTTTTTATTTTTGTCATGTGAATCTCTTACCTCCTATGGCTTCATAAAAGAGGCAACCTTCCCTTTCGGGCAGTGCTGTGCTAGCTGAGGCCTGTTGCCCAAATGGGCCAATTGACATTTCAATTAATGGACTGAATTCTACCTGCTATCATCTCTTGATTGAGTTCTGGGTTTTGATAAATACTGATCATCTTTATCATTTTCTACTGGTCTAATTATGTGTGATCCATTTATAAAACTGAGTATGTAATATTTGTCGTGAGTGCATTTAATGTTTCTTGCAAATACCAACAGCCATTCCCACAAATCCCACCACCTTGAGCCCCGAAGGCTGCATTTACATACCCCCTCCCCCCAACACCTCTCTTTACTTTAATCATAGTTCTTGAAACTCCACTGTATTTCAAAACCATTGCATTGCAAAAACTTCGGCAATTTAAAGAACAAGGAGAGAATGTTACTAATAGAAGTCAATGTCAAATAAATCTTCCATGTTTTCCATACCAGAATCTCAACACTTTGGTAACTTTGGCTTTGACCCTCAAATTAACTAATTTCAGGTATATTGTTGAAATTCTCTTTCAATTCCATTTTCAATTCAATGCACATGCGAATTATGGACATTTTACAACAAAGCTTATTGACTTCAAGGGATTCTACTATTGTCTGTAAACAGGGAGTTACCGAGACAAAATACCCTTTCTTTTCAAGCATGTGACTTATCATTAAGAAGATGACCTAAACTTTTTGTTTAGATTTGAACAAACTGAAAAAATGGCTGCTTGGCCTTAAAGAAGCCTACAACCGTCCAAATGTTGTCAGCTCCGGGCACCTTACACTTTTAACTGGACTGGAACCATAACCACTAGGCCAAATCTTGTCCCCAGCTTTTCTTTGTTTTGCTTTGCTGCCTAATTGTTGCATTCTCTGTTTCACTTGGAATCTGATTTATGGTCTTGGAATGTGCCCTGCAGTCGCCTTTCCGAGCTAGCCTTGATGTATTGTCAGAAGATCGATGATAATGCACTATCTGAAATTGGCAGAGGCTGCAAGTATTTGCAAGCTCTTCATTTGGTAGATTGCTCGAGTATTGGGGATGATGCCATATGTAGTATTGCTAGAGGGTGTAAAAACTTGAAGAAGCTCCACATCCGTCGATGTTATGAGGTGTTTTTTCTTTTCTTTTTTTGATAACCGTGGATGTCCGGGCCAGTTTGCGCACACCTCGACTAATCACACGGGGTCATAAAGTTTACGGCCGGATACTCACCTCAGTGGCCCTGAGGGCACTCGAACTGTTTTTTCTTTTTTGCTCTCTTCACATTTCTAGCATATCACTTTTACATCCTTTATGAGTTTTAAGATTTATTGTTATTTCTACTGTGTTAACATATATTTTTAACGTTGTGATATTTTGGGGGCTTATAAATTTTTTGCATTTTTTGGAGGGGAAATGAAGTTAGCTATTGTAATCAATTACATCTTTCTTTTTTCTACTGTGGGATTATGGAAGTGCACCTATTTATTAACTGGTTGAGGCAGGATTCTGTAACTATCATGGTTATGTTACTGGGGACACAAGGTCTCAACTGATCATTTGCATTTATTAATATATTTCTCTCCATGATGAACTAATGATGTCATTTTTCTTAAATATTACATGACTATCTGTGTGTCTTCTGATGTTGCAATATAGTGAGACTTAAATCATTTTTTCCGTATTTTGAGTTTGATGTCAAGTCAGCCAACAAATCCTCACCGATTTAGTAGATTTCTTAAAACTGAGTGTTTAAGCCACTTCCCAAGTCATGTTGCTTGAAATTAAGATGACTTAAATGAATTGTGAACACCTCTACATTCTGAATTTTTCAAATCAAATAATTTTGAACCCTTTTTATCTGCGTCTAAACAGATGCTATTGGTTTTGAGTCCTTGCATAGATTCTTGATGTCCATACCATCCGCATCTCTATATACTTTTAGTTAATTGCCTGGTCAGTTCATGTAATCTTGTGAACATTCAAATTATTCCAAGTCTTAGTCAAAATGCCTCGTATTCTCCAACAAATTTTACTTCTATAATCTGTATTCTTGTCTGTAATTGATTTCAACTTTATGCATGTTATACTGTTTTCCTCTGAACTTCATTTCATTGGCAATTCATTTTAGCTTTTCTTTGCATTGTCGATAGGTGGGGAATGAAGGGATAATTGCCGTCGGTCAGAACTGTAAGTTTCTTACAGACCTCAGCCTTCGATTCTGTGATAGGTAGGCAATTGCCTCTTTCTTTACTTTTAAACCATATACACCACACTGCTTGCATTACCCAGATCAACTTATTAGGCTGCTTATTAAGAGTTTTATGTTGTCATCATTTTGTTCATTTTATGATTTGTTGTGCTCTCATATTCTGTACTACTCAATTGGCTTCCAAAGTTAGCGAATTTATTTGATCATGTCATATCGATAGTACTTTCGAGTTTCATGACATGATTTTTTTCCCCCCTTTCTCGAGTCTTTTTTGTTTGGTTGATGCTTGTAAAACACTGTTTATTCTTTGAGTGAGGACATGACTGAAAAAATATCCGGTGCAAGAAGTTTATAAATGATCGGGCTTATGTGGCTACTATTCTCTCTTTAAATTCATTACTTTGATTTCCGAAATCACAGTTTCATTGTTTACTTGGACCTAACAATGGTATGCTGTTTAATTACCAGGGTGGGGGATGAGGCCCTAATTTCAATAGGTGAGGGCTGTTCCTTGCAGCATTTAAATGTAAGTGGCTGTCACCTAATTGGGGATGCTGGTATTACAGCCATTGCTAGAGGTTGTCCTCAACTCAGTTATTTGGATATAAGCGTTCTTCAGGTACAGCCTGCAGTCCTCTATCTCTTCTCTCATCTCTCGCACACAAATGCGCAATCGTGCTTTTATGCATTAATAAATTTCGAGATTTGATAGGGCATTGAAAACTTGATATCCCATATATGATTTAGATAATGATCTGACATCATTCGGTCGATGAATTTTACTTTCAATGGAACTCCATAGATAAATTACTTATGCAACTTTTTCCTCTTGGTCTTACAGAACCTGGGGGATATTGCAATGGCAGAGTTAAGTGAAGGTTGTCCGTTACTAACGGATATCGTCCTTTCACACTGCCGTCAGATAACAGATGTAGGTCTTAGCTATCTTGTTCAGAAATGCACATTATTGGAAACCTGCCACATGGTTTACTGCCCCAGGATTACTGAAGCCGGAGTTGCAACTGTCATTACCAGTTGCCTTAACATGAAAAAGGTCTTAGTTGAAAAGTGGAAGGTTAGCCAGAGGACCAAACGTCGAGCTGGATCCATCATCTCCTACCTCTGCGTCGACCTTTAAATGCCTTCATTTTTCTGGAGTTCGACAAGTTGAACGAGGATGAAAGTGACATCGCCCAAGGATAACTGCAGCTTGTGTAATATACATGTTTCTTCATGTATGATATTTGTAATAAGGTTTTCTGGATGTGGAAGTTTCCATTTGTACCGTTAAGTTTTTCTTCCTAAAATAATGAGGCAATTCTGCCTCATAGCACTAATTATTCAATGTCAATCAACATTTTATCAGGTGTGAAAGTATATCAACAGAAGTTTGTCATTTAGTTGGTCATTTTACCAAGGAAAATAATATTCAATAGCAGGTGAAAAATATTTCTGAGCAAAAAAAAAAAAAAGAAAAAAAAAAAAAAAAAAGAAAGAAAAAAGGCGACGATCTCGCAAACAACCAATAAGACTCGAGGATTTATTAATTTTATTTTAATATTCTTTTATTAAATTCAATAATGGTTATAAAAGAAATATAAAAATGCATTTATCCAAACAACTTGAGGTGTGTTTACAAGTTAGCTATAAATAAATGAGTAATGTTATTTACTGTGTGTGTTACTCAATGTAATAAAAGAAAAAATGTATTCAGGAATAGTAGATTGATGGAGAATGCGTGGTTGAAAAAGAGAGAATAGTTATTGATGTGGTAGAAAATATTATTTTATTGAAGAATGTGGTTGAAAATGAGTAGAAAAATGAGAATAAAAAATTTAATATGTATCAAACATAAGCTTAATATCATTGATGCTAAACATGATATATAAGCGTTATTAATTGATAGAACACTTTAAAAATAGAGAAAAGGATTTGTATTTCAAAATGATCTATAGCATGCCACCTAAATTGGTATTATAATACAAGTGATAATACGTAGCATTATTCAAATAAAATCTAATACTAACTTTTTTTTTTTATTTTACATTAGGGTGTTAAATGGTCAAGTCAAGTGTTCAACTTGCCAATCATCGGACTTGATTCAGCCCATCAAACTAGCCGACTCACTCAATTGAAGTGACTCGACTTGCCTCACGAGCTCACCCCGTTGGTGGGACGAGTTGACTTGACTCGAGAGTAGCTCACGACTCGTTAATACATTTTTATTTTTCTATTAAAATTATCACTTACAATGACGAGTCGACTTAGAAAGGTATGTACCCTATGAAGTACATACTCTTTTGTAGGGGCATAAATGGTTCGATTTCGACAGTTTTTGACATTTTTACAAACCTTCAATATTGGAAGTAAATAGTAGGACTGTAAGCAAAAACCGTCAAATCGAAATCACATTTTAGAAACCGTCGGTTTGATGTCACGTGGACCCGTCAACGAAATGGTTTTGAACCAAACCAAACAGGTCAAAAACGGTTTGGTTTAGGTTTGAGAATTTTAATTGCGGTTTAAAATCAAACCGGAGGGCGAAAAAATATATAAAAATAAAAAAATGAAAAAAATGCATTTTAAATATGCAAAATTCAATAGTTTTGTCATTTGTTTGTATTTTTGTCAATTTATAATTTTCTATTACATATATATTATTATTACCAAATAATCCTAATTTATATCTAATAATCTCAAGACTAACATAATCTATCAAAAACCCTTTTTCCTCTTTAGAATTCAAATTTCTACA
>CAIGRO010263633.1:0-10142 GCA_903798355.1 Fraxinus baroniana
AAACTTCTCACCATCATTTTCCTTGTACATCCAATTGCACCTGATCACCCGCTTCTCCTTTATAAACTTCACCAAATTCCCAAGTTCGATTTTTATGTAGAAACTTGTTCTCCTCCATCATAGCTCCCATCTACTCATCTTACTCATGACTTTCCATAACATCCTGAAAGATAATAGGATCCCCATGTTAGAGTCAAATTTTCTTATGAAGTCAGTTACGCCTCGCCACTGAGACTCATAGTGTAGGCCACGCTGTAGCCCACGTGAAGACATTGAGTTAGATCCATGTTGTAGTCTACATGGACATATTGAGTCAGATTTGACAAAGTTAATAAAGACCCAAGTGGTGAAGATAGAGAAGTCAAAGAAGAAGTTGATGCTCTTTGCTTCGAAGCTCTTTTTGGCTGAAGCTCTCTCTTTGGCTGAAGTCCTTACTCCATCTGAAGCCCCTTTAGCCGAAGTCTTTGCTGTCTTTTAGATGATCTACATGCAATCTATTTGAATTATTGATGTAACGTTAACGATGATGAATGTCAGAATTGTCAGCCTAGCTGATAGGGTGGCTGACATGTTGTCAATGTATTAAATGCATAATAGGTTGAGTGATATGAGGCGTCGACTTGGGAGATGAGGCCAGTGGTTCTTATCCAACGGTTACAACGTCAGTCAAGAGTCTATAAATAAACAATCCTTATAACATTTGAACCTAATGCAATTCTACACACTTAAAAAATACATTCAATTTCCTTTATTTCTTATCTCATATTATTTTCTTGAGTTTAGTTTGTTATTAATTTGTTCGAGTTGTCTATGATTGTTTGTTTTTATGCAATCATTTTTTATCACATTGTCGGTGCTTGAACATTTCTGTCTCACGTCGTAGAGTATCCCCACGTCCATAAACATTGCACTTTTTCAATCCGGATCTCTGATCAAAACATGTTGGAATTTGTTTGTGTGGGCGTGAGTGGGCTCCACATCTGTTGTTCACGTAATCATTACGGAAACAGATGGCGCCGTTTGTGGAAAGCTCACACATTCAAGCCATGAAAGACCTGGGAAAAAAGTAGGTAAGAAGATACATTTTTGGAAAGTTTCTTGCATTCAAAGAAAATGAGTTGTTCTTGAAAAAAGAACCACCAAATATCCTTAGAAGGACTGTTGTTGGATTCGAGTGCATTCCTTGAAAAAAAGAATATCATTCACCATAAAAAAACTAAGTTGATATTAAAGAAAACGTTGCTATGAGTTCTGACAATGAAGAGTCAGCGCCTTAGAGTGTTAGGGAACACCCTGAAGAAGGAAAGCATTTACATACTACTTCGGCGACCCACCATTGATTCTATTAACAACATTGGCGAGGTAGATCAAGAGACGGATCCGAATAGTTGCCGGCTTAACAGGGAAGTAGCCATAATGGCCACAAACATGAGGGATATTACCTAGTAGAATATTACCATGCAAAAGCTGCTTAGGAGTATGCAACATTAGGAAGGGTATCCTATCCCCCATATACAGCTCAAGGAAATGTTTTCTTTCATTACCCTCCACAAGGGAATTATACCATGCCAAAGAAGAGGTTCGGAGTTAGATGGTTGACTATCCAGAGGTAGAGCTAGGAAATTTATTCAGTACGGGCACAATTTAATAGATGTCGAACTTTTTAATAATGATAAAGAAAAACAATATTACAAAAATACTAAAATGATGTAGTTTATAGGTTACTCTTTTTCTTTACTAGTTTTCATACTTTGATATCGTTGTACAATAACTTTATTATCAATCTTCAAAAAATATCTCATTCAAAAAATTGGATTTCTATGCTAAGATGTATTGTCTTTTTTTCTTGTAGAACCTTATTCAAAAAAGAATAACGAATTTTTATACTAAAATTTATTGTCTTTTTATCTTACAATTTTTTTTAATATCTCATTGTTACATAAAATCTTTGTCAATTCATAGATGCATCCCATCAAAGCTGGGAAGATGAAACTTTGATTAGTTATATTGCAAGTGTCTATTACACTTATCTTTAGCATACAAATTCAACAAATAGGCAAGTGCAAGCAAACTTTAGCATTCTAATTCAACAAACTTTGGTCCATCCCACCATTGCATTCCAAATATGGGGCTCTCATAATAATAATAATGGGCTTGAGCCCAAAGTTCAGTGCAGGCAAGTACTTGCACTAGACCATATAGGGCTCCATCCTTGTATCTGTCAACACTACATAGGGAGTAGGCCCCTCGAGAAAGGGAAGTTGGGGTTAAAACATCCAACAATTATGCCACCGATCAACCCAATGATGTTTCATTCAACTTTCCTCCAAATTAGGAGTTGGAAGATATGCCACAGAAATCTATAAGTGTCTTCGATAGGTTAAGCCCTGGAAACCTAGAAATAGGTAGGATCAACCTTCCTTTGTACCTAGAAATAGGCAGCAGAGACCAACTCAGTTAGAAAGACAGAATGAGCCTACATATGGCAACCTGCCTCAAAATCCGGGAGACGCTACAAGTACAAAACCTTGTACATACAGAATAATCCCTCAGAATCCTCCACCTAGAAATAGGTGTCAAAGGAGGTTAGAACATAAGAGGAATCAAGCAAGACCATCCCAACCACTTTGAAGACCTCAAGTTAGGGAGGATGAATATTCTGATGAACCATAAAAGTCTTGCAACCTCGATGACGATAATAACAACTTACCATTCTCCTAGGAAATTAGAGATGCCCTTATCCTAAGCTACTTCATGCTTCCTAAAATTCTCAAGTACGATGGAAGAGATGGTCCCACGAAGCACTTCAATAGCTTCAAAACTCATATGAGCTTAAGGGGTTCAACTCCTGCTGTGAAATGTAGAGCTTTTTACTGATCCTAAATGGGCAGCTGAAGTATGGTACACTAGGCTTCAATAAGGAAGTATCAGAAATTGGCCAGATTTCAAGAAGGCTTTCTTTAAGCTCTTCACTACTAGAAAAGAAATCGAAGGACCAATACAATGCCTCTAAGAATGAGGTAGAAGCAAGAAGATTCATTGAAAAGTTTTTTATCTTGTTTCACTGATGAAATGACATATTGTGTGCAAGTTACCGATATGGAAGCCCAATCAACCTTAAGGAGAAGATTGTATATGAATTCTCTCTTTTGGAGAGATGTGTAAAACAAGGATCCTGCCAGTTATGAAGCTTTATTGGAAATGATAAGGCACGAGTTCATCAATGAAGAATTGAAATATTATCGCAATAGGACCAATCGACAACGCCACTTCCTTAGAGGTAGAGGTCCCACATCCCACTTGATGGAGCACCAAGTCGGACAGTCAAGTATCTTCAACACAGGGTAAGCTTGGTTTCCAGTATGGCTCACCATGGTGGCAACATGTACATCGAGTTGCTAATATCCACGAAGATTTTCCACTTATCCATCCAGTACTTATAGAATGTGGCAGTTGCACTCTAAATTTTTGGAGGAAGCTTTGGACAGAGTATCCAGAGCTAGTTCATTGCTCTTCTTAAATAGGGAGAGCTTGGTACCAGAAGTTGTATCCGAGGCAGTTGTCGAGTACCTTGAGGTCCTTACCCTTTTCTACGGTTCTTACCTTGGAGGCTCCAAGACAGTTGACCTTTTCTGCCTCCTGGTCGTAGCAAGCTGCCATCAGTTTTTTCTCTGCATGGACTTCGGAGTAAGGTAGTGGGCTAACCATTGACCCACCCTCTCCAGTAGAGGAGAATGTGTACTTCTTCTTAGAGACCTTCTCCACTTTATTTTTTCCATTGTACTCGACAGGAGGTCACCCTTCTTCTTCCCGATCAGCAACTTCATTGCTGATCTTTTCTATTGATCCTCCACTTGTTTTACTTCAACAAATGAGAGCTTGAACCCTTTCCTCCCGACAATGGATGTGATAGCAAGAATGGATGTCATATCAAGGGTGGGGTGCCTTCTCTTCTCAAGATTTTCTACAAAAGAAATAGAATATCAGTATAAATTAACCATCAACAATGAAGACAATTCATGCAGAAGAAAGTTATCGCCCTGTACCATTAAGCAGAACTCATGAAGAATCGCTTTGAGTAGATCAAACGGTCAAACTCTCTCAGCGATAGGGAACCAATGTAGATTCCTCTATGACACCAACTCTGTTCGGGTTAGTTCGAAGCGATCAACCAACCCTACGAAAGAAGGAAAAAGATAAAAGCAAACTAACTACAGGTAAAAAGGCAAATAAAGATGTGACACTCACGAGCTTTTGAGTAGGAGGTTGGAACTGCTGAGTGAAGAATCATGTCCCCTTCATACGTCTGCCAATGTCCCCTCACCTAAAACCAAGTCTCATTCCATCATTTGATGGAGGAAGGAAGGCCTACAATGAATGGGGAGTGAGCTCCCCACAGACACAAGGAATATCAACCCTTAGAGTTCTCTTTACCTAATAACTTGGGTTAGAAGATGGATTGGAAGACATGGAGAGACATGACATCACTCAAGGATGTCTTCTTCCACAAGAAGTAGGTCCCCACTAGCTAGGCCCAAACAGTGGGGACAAGCTAGGTAGGTGTCCACCCGTACGACCTAAGTATGGCTCTAAAGAAAGGATAAAAGGGCAAGAGAAGTTTCCACTTCAGAAGAAACTCACTGCATGTTATTCCTTGTCTAAAACGTGAAGCATTACCTCATCTTCCAAACAAAGGCGAACGGTGGATACAATCCTTGCCTCCAACTCGCTCAATTCTACCTCAGACATCTCTTTTGGCTTCTTCTCCAACGCCTTTACATTCCCCATTGCACTAGCAAGTCATTCACCCTTCTCCGCCATAATTCGGCCATAATTCGAAATTTCCTTCACCATTTAGGACAGTCCCCTATGCTCCATCAACTAGTCCCCATATACATAAAACATGAACCACCTAATCAATATCTTCTATTGTATTATCAAGTTGAATTAGAACAATCGATTCTAATACAATTGGGTTTGTAATCTTAAATACTGAATCAAGTGAGTTTGTATATATAAATCTTGTTTAGAATCGGTTTGGTTTCGATTCTTAAAAAATTGGACCAAATTTTTAGTCTCCAATGGAAATCCACTCAGGGAGCAAAAATGAGAGAATTATGGTTTCTCTTTTCTTGTGCTAACAAAATAACGAATTGTGTTTTGTTCTATTTTTTCTGAAACCCTAATGACTTATTAATATAAGTCCAAGTGGGCTTGGCCCGTTTCTTAAACGTAACTCATTCCAATATTTAATTACTCCATTTAATTAAATTTTGTCCATAACTTAATTAATCTAATTAATTAATTCGGGCATATTAACAACCAACTCAATTAATTAATTGTTCAGCACTTGTTAATTAATTAACTGATGAATTTCATTCTTCTGGTTCTTCATTTGTGTGTGACTAATTATGTTCCCGATCACAATATCTAATTACGTGAATTATTATTTAGATCTAATCAAAATCGATAAATTAAAATACTACTTTTAATTTATCACCTTTTTCCCAAATTGACATCTAGTATGGTATGACAAAATCAAATTTGTTTGTTTACTGTGAAACTATAATCCCTTCGTCAGTATGATCTATAATCAATTACGAGATATGAATATATATATCAATCTCAATTATCGATCATATCTTTCATCCCACTATTAAGGCATTGTAAGTCGAAAACTCTTTTTCGACTTATGAGTACACATTGGATAAGGATTTCGTTATTAACTTAACTAAATGAAATATAGATTATAATCTCTTATTATCTAAAAGTGATGAATCCTCTATCGATCATTCATAACTTTCATATGATTCTTGACATACCCGAACGATGTCGTATTAAAGACTCTTGGTAGAGCAACATCCAATATCACAAAAGTATGACTATCCTCATATAAGGCACTATGATGATATCAAGTCAAATGACCAATTTCATTACCAAACGTTAGAGATTAATAGCTGACATTCAGATAGCTATCCATGTAGAATCTCCTCAACGGGTTTCCAATGTTTTGTTCTATAACAAAATATCCACTTGTTCATGAGATCAACTACTTACTTCATAAGAAATACCACAGGTGATGATGTATCTGTAGTAATGATATCTGTATCTCGTTATTACTTACGACCACGAATGATTTAAAATTCAGCCATGTGTAATTTGTATCTCACAATTACAACTCACTGTGATTAACAAATGACCAAAACTTGAATATATGGATTCTATTATTAATTTAGTAGAATATTAATTCAATTATAGATTTTACCATAAATATACATCAATTATAATTAAAAGTGATTATATCCAAAATTGATTGGACTTAGAGTATAACACTTACAGAACTCTCACGCCATGACCAAAATTGCAATGACATATTCATATTAGTAAGATTAAGAAAGAGATACATATAACAAAATATATTAATGCATATACAATGCCCTAATTCCTCATTTATGTCTCTCGTGTCTAAGTTGACCATTTAAAAATCTTCACCAGCATCTATGTGGTCCACCATTTATTTCATCTTAAAGATGTAGGAAAAATCTTATTTTGAGGCCCATCTCAAATTTAGGTACTTGGTTCAAAATAATCTTCTCCAAAATTCACGCAATTTCACCACCGAAATTGAATAGAAGATTGAAATGTTTGGTACAAACGGCCAAAGAAGCCAATTCAATTTGCCTAAAACTTGTAATGTGATTTCGCTAGGAAATTAGGTTTTTTTTGCTTTCGTGCGTGTCACTTTCTTGTACAAGATGATAGAGAATAGGGATTGGGTGGTCCGTTGGATTTACGAGACAGATCCTTATTTAAATGGAAATGCAGTGTGACTATTATATTGAACGGAATTTAAACTAGAACCGTGTAAATGAAAATGCGGTTAAATTTGTTGAGGTTTCGATATAATTTGAATAATACAAGAATGATTGTGTTGGATATTTATCAACGATAGTCGAGTGCAAAAATTGAAAAAACCCTTCAATAATGAACCAACTTTTTTCTCAGGAATTCGACGACCGTACCAAAATGTAAGAAAAACAATTCTACCAAGATGTCATGCTTGTGAATGCCAATTCTAATCATGCTTATTCGGCCTAATCATGCTACATGAACACAAAGTTTGACAAANATAGTCGAGTGCAAAAATTGAAAAAACCCTTCAATAATGAACCAACTTTTTTCTCAGGAATTCGACGACCGTACCAAAATGTAAGAAAAACAATTCTACCAAGATGTCATGCTTGTGAATGCCAATTCTAATCATGCTTATTCGGCCTAATCATGCTACATGAACACAAAGTTTGACAAAATGGTTGACATAATGCCACATGACATTTTATCGTTCGACTGTTTTAAAAACAATCAGTTTTCCCACCGATTACCTCCTGCCACGACGTCTGACCAGATTCTTCTGACAAAGTAGCATTATTCGGCCTAATCATGCTACATGACAAAGTTTAATATAATGGTTGACATAATGTCACATGACATTTCATCTTTTGACTAGTTTAAAAACGGCCAGTTTTCTCATTCTCACCCAATCACCTCCTGCATCTTCCATCACTACATCTGACCAAATTCTTCTAGCAAAGTAACGTTATTCTAATTGTTACGTTAGAATTTCAAATTCTCTACTTTTCTGATTCCCCCCACCCCCACCCCCACCCCCACCCCCACCCCTCTCTCTATCTCTCTCTCAACACAAAGACGCGCAAACATTTTTGCTTTCCTACCAAATACCAATCTGAAGATTTTCCTAGAAATACGATCTTCACAATGTCGGCCGCAAAAGAGAGCTCGAAGAAACAAGTTTTGCAGTCGGACAAATCAAAATCGGAGGGTCTAGACGATTCACTGTCGACAATGATTTTGATGCGGATATCTCCAAGTCGTCATTCTTCAACTTCCTCTCCTTATATTCGAATATCCGTTGTCTTTTTGTAAAACTGTTGAAAATTCAATGTAGTGATATCAAAGGAATCGTGTGTGCTCTCAAGCAGATCAAGGAGGTCAGAAGAAGAACGAAGAGACAATTTCTAGGGGAAATGTGTATGTTCTCAGGTCTATGCTGGTTCTCTTATTTATATTCTACATGCTTGTCAAGGCTTATACATATATTCTCACTGATTATGATCTGATTTGAATATATTGAAATATAATTTTTGAGCTGTGTTCATAGTTTCTTTAATAGTTTCCTCTAATGTTATAGTAAAAACTACTTAAAAATGCTACCGTTTCATGATCCTGAAGACTCAATTTAGGCTATTTTGACTTAAAAAATGCTACCGCACTTTGATTCGTGTCTGTAGATTTCAACAGAATTAAGAATATACTATTTAGCTACGTGGTAATTTAATTGATATTGATCATCCTCTGTTTACTGAATGTCTGAATCAATCAATCACAGCGATAATTGGGAAATTACAGAAATTTTCCTAGCCTGCCCGACTTGTCTGTTGTCTTGTTCCTTCGTATTTCGTTAATCATGGAAATCTGTGGACTGTGGTCTCGATTTCGTTTTAGAGATAGATGCAACTCTTGGTCACACTCGTCTTATCATTTTCTTTGCTTTCAATTATTGCACGATATACTAGTGGAAGACGGTTAAATCAAAATTTGCCATACTATTAGCAATTATAAATTGCATTTTGTGACTGCTAGTTTGATTTTGTCGACAGTGTGGCTTCAGACAAAAATTCAAATTTGGATGGGTTTAAATTAAATCAAAACTTGAGAAATAAAGATGAGAAGATTCCCGAATCATAGGCTTCACCAATGGGAATATTGTGTTCTCCGATTTGCAGCTGTTTGATATTTCTCTGTGGTCATTATATCCAGCTTTCATCTTCAAGTGGTTTTTCCATGTTGAATTGCCAGGTCTGCGTATTGGATGAATATAAGCAGTTAAATTTTATACTAGTTTTCCATGTTTGCCTTTTATCGTACTTGATCACATGATTGAATCTAACCAGTGCGAGAGTTTGCTGAAGAATGAGACTGCATAGTTCCAAGCCGTTTACCACAATTTCTGCAAGGAGAAAGCTTCACATCTGCAGGGCTTGAAAGGTACTTTCCGTGGGCGTTATCTGTGAGTTGCATCAGTTGGAAAATCAAAGTAAATAAACCTTGAACTGGAAATTGATGTGCCCTTTTGTTGATATAGTGGCTATAAGGTTCATATTTCCGGAAAATAAAACAATTATGGTCCATTTGATTGCAAATGTGGAAAATGGATGAAAAGAAAATGTTTTACTGGAAATTAAATTGGAAATTAAATTGCCTAGAATTATAATTAATGGTGTTTGATTGGTATAATTTTTTATTTAGAAAATGTTGAAAGTTTGGTATCCGTTTGAGTTCGTTTTTTTATGAAAATTATCAATTTAGCCCCTGTTTGAGCTACATTATTTTTTTTTATTCTCATTCTTCTATTCATTTTGAACCATACATTCTTCAATAATTTTTTTTTCATCACATCAATAACTTTTCCTTCTTTTCAACCACATATTTTCCATCACATCAATAACTTTTCTTTCTTTTCAACCACATATTTTTCATCACATCAACCAAAAAATACATTTTTGAAGTAAAAATGTGCACCAAACGGGAGCTAAAGTGATAATTTTTTCTACCATTGGGCTAGAATTTGTTCCAATTGCAAAAAATAAAAATAAAAATAAAAAAATTTGAAGTTTTTTTTTTAACCATACCGAATACCATTCGTTTGGCCTTGTTTTGCATGAAAATTGTCAATAAAAGTGATACTTTTCTTACCATTGTGTTTAAAATTATTTCCCGTTTTCAAAAAATAAAAAAGCATAAAAAAAAAAAACACCAAAACCAAAGGAAAACATGTTCCTCCACAACACAGAAAAGTGGCGCGTGAGGGGTGGGGAGGGAATTTGTTTTCCAAGTCAAAAGTCTTGCAATCAAACACCATTTTTCTTGGAATTTCCAAGGAAAATGGTGTGAATCAAACACTGCCTTAATTCATAATCCAGTGGACATGCCAACTTCGACTTCTTTCAGAAAAGACTATTTCTGAACACGGAAAGGTTAACTAGCAGATCGTTGAACAGTGCCATAGCACTGACAGTTCAACATTTCTGATTTTGATATTGTGGGCTTTGTGGTTCAATAAC
>CAIGRO010263639.1:0-10153 GCA_903798355.1 Fraxinus baroniana
GCCTTTTTCGGTGGGGGTGGAAGCGACCGCGAGCACTCCGACGATCAAGCCAGTATTTTAGTCGACCAGAAAGTGGTTCACCGACGGTGGAACACTCGCCGGGAGAATGGTTGAGAGAGATATATGTAGTGATTAAGGTGCAAATGTGTAGGGGAGAGAGATGTTACTCTAGTTTGTTATGCCTGTTGGAGAGAGTGGGTTTCAAATCCTTCTTCAGGCACAATTGGGTGTATTATACCAAGGATGGGAGGAGGAGAGCCGTCGGATAAGGAGACGAGCGTTATGAGATCCTCAGGGCTCGTCCCATCCAAGATGTTAATCTGTTTTTCCATAGGTTGGCTGGTATTAAATGTTTCTAACAAAAGCAACTGAATTTGACCGTTTGGGTCCTGCCACACGTCCCATCAGTCAGAGATTTGACTTTGGGAAGATTTTTGTATGACAGATCTTTGCTGAGGGCGAGGTGAGGCAAGAGTGGGGTTGTATAAGATGAGTATGGGCCTTTACATCCTTGGTGTATCGCAGATGAGTTCGGTTCCTTTGCTAGCATCTGTCCAGTTCGTCCCATATGATTGTTTCGGCTTGTGTAGTCACCTCGTCTCATGCGTAATCGCGCTGCCACGTGACGCGATGTGAGCCATCCCCACTGGCACGCGACAGGTGAGGTGGCGGGTTTGGCTATGCCCGTAAAAAATACTATATTCAATTACAGTAAAAAGCGAAAGGACAGGCATATGAAGAGTAACTACTTTTAGACCCAATAAGAGTCAACTACATTCAAGGCAGAGCAAAAGTTTAAAATTTGTCGGCATTAGATGTTAGAATTAGTTACTTTTAAATTGATCTCAGATAGTTTTTGCTCTAAATGACTTTCCATGTTCCGAGACGTATGGAAACTTCCATCTGATTCCATCCGAAGTGATGCCATCATAGTCAAACAAACTGAAGTTTATAGTGGATGAGGTCACTCCTTCCATTTTGAATCTCAATCCAGTGCTCAATGAACTGGTCTCATCTGGCACACTGTTAGGGGATTAAGCCCCAATCCCAATCATGTTGTAATGAAGTTGAGGGGATAAGTATACAATATGATTAAGCTTCNCTTTCCATGTTCCGAGACGTATGGAAACTTCCATCTGATTCCATCCGAAGTGATGCCATCATAGTCAAACAAACTGAAGTTTATAGTGGATGAGGTCACTCCTTCCATTTTGAATCTCAATCCAGTGCTCAATGAACTGGTCTCATCTGGCACACTGTTAGGGGATTAAGCCCCAATCCCAATCATGTTGTAATGAAGTTGAGGGGATAAGTATACAATATGATTAAGCTTCGCACAGTCCAACAAACACGGTTGAATTTAGAAATGAAAGACTTGATTCCTCTATGACAAATTACGGGGTTTTCCATCCAAAAGGATATAAGAATAAATCAAGCATAGAGGAAACAAATACATCCAGACAAATAGATAAATGCTCAAATCAGAAGCGAAAATATTGCTGTATATTTCTTCTAAGGAGGTGCGCTTTTTAACTAACCTTTGTAAGAATATTCTCCGCCCTCTAACTGGAGGAACTGCTACAGATTGATGATATCATCTATGAAACAGGATATATTTGAAGGTTCACAGAATTGAACAGTTTGAAATGAAGAATAGGTATGACAAATCGAATAACCATTTCTCTCTCTTAGCCTTCGCCAAATTCTACAGAACTCGGAAGACAGTTATTTATTTTGCCTACCACTAAGAGAAGGATCACAAGCCCTAGTCCCAAGCTACATAGCATTATAATTCAGATGTTGATTCAAGTTCAGTGCATATCTGAACTTCAAAGATTCATCAATCTATACTTATACAGATAGAGGTGATCCATATTCAGTAAAAAACGGGGTTTTAATGTGAGGCATGTATTCAGCATCTTTCATTTGGTTTACAAGATTATGAAGTAATTCATGTATTTCTTCTATCTCAGGGTGGAACACGTCTTCAGCAATAAACTTGTGCCTTACATTCATTACCTCTATCCAACTCGAGCCCGCTTCTTTCTTTAAATCCCTGTCATTCACAAGCCTTCTCACTCGATGCACATCGTCCCACATTCCAGCTGTCGCATATATATTCGACAGCATTACATACCTCGCAGTATTTTCAGGCTCCAGTGCAAAAAGGGCTTCTGCTGTCTATCTGGCAATTTCCAAGTTTCCATGGACTCGACAAGTGCCTAAGACAGCACCCCACATTCCAATATGATCCGTACCATTAGGAGCCTTCTCAATTACTTCCATTGCTTCTTTGAGCCTATTCTTCCGTCCAAGCAAATCAACAAAAATTGCATAGTGTTCTGGCCGTGGGATCAAACCAAAATCCTTTTCCATTATCCCAAGAATTCGAAGTCCTTCAGATTCTAAACCTGAGTGGCTACAAGCTGATAAGACCCCGAGAAATGTCACGTCATTTGGCCTCAAATTTGCTTGTATCATCTTCACAAAGATAGAGAGTGATGCCTCTCCTTCTCCATTTTGAGCAAAACCTGTTATTATTGAATTCCAAGTGACAATATCTTTTTTATGGAATATTTCAAATAATCGCATTGCAGATGTCATGTCTCCACACTTGCAGTGCATATCAATCAATGCATTGATTACAAATACATTACCAAAGTCATGGCTACTTCCATATTTAAGGACATGGCAATGGATTTGCTTCCCTTTTTCAGTAAGAGCTAAATCAGCACAAGCACTTAATACACCAACGTATGTGATATCATTGGGGAGCACACCCTCGTTCTGCATTTCCACAAATAGGGACAAAGCTCTTTCACCCTCACCGATTTGAGTGAAGCCTGCAATCAAAGCTGTCCAACAAACTACGTTCTTAGCCGGCATTTGACTGAAAATCCGACAAGCATCTTCTAGTCTAGACCCGAAAACATAAGCAACAACCACTGAAGTCCACGACACGATATCTTTCTCTTCCATTTGACGAAAAACCAAGTAAGAATGTTCAGGCTCCCCACATTTCCCATAAGCATCAATAAATGCATTGCAAACTACAAGATTAAAATGCAAACCAACTGCAATAGCAACCCCGTGAACGTGACGCAATAATGCCAATGCAGCCAAGCTAGCACATGTATTCGTTAAACCAACGACAGTATACTCATCCATCCAGAGCACATCTCTATGTAGATTTTGCATTCTTCTAAATAAACTTATTGCTTCTTTATAAAACCCGCGTAAAGTTAAGCTTGAAATGATGGAATTATAGCTCACAAGATTTGGTCCCGGCATTTCTTCAAGCAATTGACGGGCATCATTAAACCGAGCCATTTGGGAATACGCAGATATAAGCGAGTTCCACGAATGTTGGTTCTTGAACTGGAGCTCATTAAACACTTTCTGTGCAGAGTCAATAGAATTGCATTTGGAATACATTTGTATGAGGCGATTGGTAAGAAATGTGTTGAAAATGAGAGCTGATTTTATCAAATGCGAGTGCAAAGCTCTTCCCAGCTTCAGGTTCTTGATTGTAATGCACTTTGAGAAGAGGGTTGTGCATTGGCTTTGGGATTCAGCATTTGAGATTAACGCAGATTCACTTGACTGCATGAGACTTGGTTTGGCTTTGGGATTCAGCATTTGAGATTAACGCAGATTCATTTGACTGCACGAGACTTGGTTAATCTGGGTTTTGGACTTCACAGCCACAGGGACCAAATGCTACAATAATTAAAATTTGGAATATAAAAATATTAAAAAAAAAAATTACTTTTCAAGAATATAAAAGGAGCGTTTTGATGCAAAAATCCAGAAAAGAAAACCAGAGCATTTGGTTTGCTTATTAGTAACTTAAAAATTTCAGATAAATTCAAACTTTAATTTTAATTTATTGGTATTTATTTCTCTGAACCAGTGTTACTCTCTTTGGACCCTTCCAATGACCTAGTAAGCTGACTTACGGCTTGTCCCAAGAACAAGGGTACATCCATCTTTAGATTTAAACAGTATAACATAATCGACTCGATTTTAACCATCTGTGTCCACGAGACCTAATTGGAGACTTAAGCTCAGCATAATTTGTCCTAAACTTGAATCATGCTACGGGAGTTAAGTGAGGGTGAGTCTCGCTAGCTGAGCAGTAATTTAGCTTCTCGAACCACTGGACGACTTGTTAAATTGAGAGAAATATGTCATTTTAATAAAAAATATATATATATATAGCAAGCTACGAGCGGCTTGTGAGGCGGCTCGGCTCGCACCATTTAAACTCTTAAATCATGCCAAATACGCAATGCGGCCAGCCTTGTCGTCGCTCATCTGACA
This sequence comes from Fraxinus baroniana, assembly GCA_903798355.1. NCBI lineage: Eukaryota > Viridiplantae > Streptophyta > Magnoliopsida > Lamiales > Oleaceae > Fraxinus > Fraxinus baroniana. The sequence continues at coordinate 4,324 of CAIGRO010263639.1, forward strand.
TCTCGTCCCCATTAAACACCTCTATGTTATGCGACCCACCTCATTTTCACCCATCTTGGACCCTTTCACCAACCTTATAAAAAAAATAATATCATCTTGACTCCACAAATACTTTATATCATACATAATATACCTAATTTGTGGATAACATCGTATTGTTTTGTAAGATTTCTTTACAATAATAATGCGAGGGCAAGTCCCCCACCAGATTCTTATTGTACTCAAATCAATGACGCCTCCATCATGATCCAAGAACTATCTGTTTGCTCTTCCTTTTTTTTTTTTATTTTTTTTTATTTTTTGAACCCTGTGACAAATATTGAGGAATGAAAATTCAATAAGCGACTCAATAATTCATGAGAAGTTAGCAATTATATAATTTTGTTGAAAATGTTGTCACAATTTTGCGGCGAAAACTTTGTACATCATTGATGATTCTAGTATTTTACGAAGAAAACTTTAGACGTCATGCTAATGGCATCATGTGATAGTTAAATACAAGTGCATATTTAGTAAAGAATACTCGACAAAATACGGTAAGCTTTAAAGATTTCAAGTTGTTTTTTTTTCTTAATCATAGTTAATTCTTACCTAATTCACTTTACGAGTCTTGTTATTAGTTAAAATGGCTCGTGACATGCAATTGAACTTTGTAATTAAAACAACTCGCTGATTACTTAGAATATTTGTGACGCAACTAAAAAAAAGTCGCGTTTAAGTACATCAAACGTCCGGTAACTATGTTCAAACGAGGATTCCTCCCTGAGAGCATCTACACCTAAGAATAAGAAAGGAAATAAACCTGTAAACTGAAATGAAACAGACAATTATAACATAATTTCTCCATCCACTTTCCCCATCTCCATAGCCTTCTTCTCTGAGTAAATCTTCACCACTCACCACACATTCTCCAAACATGAAATCCAAACACTTCCCAGAACTGGAAAACTCATTTACCAACAGCCCTTCAAATGGATACTTGAACAGAGAAATATAGTGCATTAAAATCCAGTAATTTGGTATCCCATTCTTTGATATGAAGTAGCCAGAGAACAGAAAGAACGAGCCCATAACTGCCGAGATCACTGAGTTCCCCATTATGAAATCCGGAACGAGAGCACTGAAACATACCACAACTGAATTTGCAGTGTACAGAATTAACCAAATCAGTATCAAGAAACGAAAGAAAGCCAAAAAACTAGAGTTCAATCCGACCAACCAATATAACGGCACAGAGAATAATACTGCAAGAATCAGCAGAAATGGCATGTACACAAAAGCATTTGCTATTGCATAGGATGATACCCTATAGCTTCCACAAGAGGTTTCATTCTTTAAGATTTCTTGTTCTTGCAAGAATATAGGCAATGCTTCTGTTGTACTTGACAACAGAAATGTTGAGATGAATGCGAATAATCCAACTTTTTCCTCAGAGCCAACTAAATCATTCTTAAGATTGTAAAAGACAGATCCCAGAACAAGCCCAGAAATCAGCATTTGGATAGTCCTATAAGCGAATAGTTCCTTTGTCCGACAAATGTTTTTCGAGAACCTGTCTGTGAGAATTATGATTTCTTTCAATCTAGAATTAGCAAAACCATAAGGAATATTAGTTTTGACATCAATGGAGTCCTCTTCTATAACCTTGGCTTGTCGAAAGAGTTGTAGTAGTGTCAATTTACCATCGGTTCCACCTTGAAAACCTGTTGAGAAAATTACAGTTGGATAACAACGGAATGAAATAGACACGGTAGTTAAGGTACGAGTTTATATTCAAGGAACCGGTGCAACAAAAAACATGTGATTTGTCTAAAAAGAATACAGCAGCCATCTTGCACGTAAATGGTTGTAACGGATGGGCCTGTTTGGGTAGCTTCTTCTATTTGTAGAAGAACTTCTTGAGGGGCTTATGTTGGATCAGTTTTCTCCAAAAACTCTTCTAACCAAATGAAGCATTTTTGAAAAATAACCTAAACAGGTCCAACAGTATGCATCTTTTTACTTTTCAAGAGCCTTGCCAAACAGAAATATAGTAGGGTGAACTTACCACTTCTGCTTTCATCTGCATTTCCTTTCTTGACTTGGTGCTGTTGGATTATCTCAATGGATTCTATAGCAAATTCAAGAACATTGACATGAAGAGGAAGGTGTAATCCCATCAAGCTCAAATTGAGGCTTAATGAATCCACTGAGCCGTGGTGTAAAACTGAGCCATTAGCCAACAACAGAATAGAATTGAACAGTTTTACAATTCGAAATCCGGGCTGGTGAATGCTGAGAATTATGGTCCGGCCCTGGATTTCCGCCATGGATTTAAGCATATCAATGATCTGAAGTGCTGAAGTACTGTCAAGTCCTGAAGTTGGTTCATCTAGAATCAGCACTTTGGGCTCGTGTATAACCTGTCCAAGACAAGATTTACACACTGTTTAGATAGTAATTTATAAATTCAGTTAAAAATCAAAACTTTGTGTAAGTAACTATATTTCCTTTTATAAACCATATATTAAATTTTCCAGACAGAGGCAGGACTAAATATGTAACGAAACAGTACGTGTGTTATCCATTTATGAATATGGACCAACTTCAATAAAAAGAAACATGAATGTCGAGCAAAGACAGGATTTAAATAAATACTTGCAATTCATCTGTGACTGTAAATCTACAGATTTTAAATGAATTGGTTAACATAACCTCAACACCGATGGAGACACGCCGCCTCTCTCCGCCAGAAATCCCCCGGATTCGGTCATCGCCGACTCGTGCTCCGGCAACATGACTCAAACCCAGTTCTAGAATCAAACACTTGACCCTTGAACTCAGCTGTGATACCGGCAGCTTTAGCCGGAGCTTTGCACTGAATTTCAAGGTTTCTTCAACTGTGAGGAGTGGAAATAACGTATCCTTTTGTGTAACATAGCCTGATATCTTCTTGAAATGGGTTTTATCAAACGGGTTTTGATCAACATAAATGGATGCAGATTGTGGTGTAAGTCTCCCGGCGAGGATTTCTAGCAATGAGGATTTTCCGGCGCCACTAGGGCCGACAACGGCAAGAATTTCCCATGGTTTTGCTCGACAACTAACATCTTGAAGCACTTGCCGGATTGATTTCTTGTTGATTTCTGATTGTTTTGTTCCAAAAATCTGTCCTTTCTGTGTGCATACTGTATAGTTTATGCCTATTGCTTCAATCTCACAACCTTGTTTCTTCATTGAAGAATTTTGCCTCTTTCTTCTCTCTTTCTCTCTATATAAATAATTAAATTTGCACAATTCTCTATCCTTTATAACTTTATATTTTGCACATTTTCCCGTATGTTTTATTTTACACTGGTTTAGTGAATTTATTTGATAGTTCACGTGGACATTCCAATTTTCATGTCATATAAGTTAGCATACTACTTATAACATTTTACATACTATTTTTCATTATTATTTTTTTATGTTGTGTTACACTATATCAAAGTTTCGAGTGGACAAAAGTGATAATCTCGCTCGATGTATAGAAAGTAAAAGGTACTCTCGACAAATCAATAGAAGCAATAGCGAGTTGCTTCTTGTGTATGCGAAAAACTCAACCATTCATGACATGTTTGGACATGCTTAGTTTTAGTGTAGATTAAAATCAGATTTTTAATAGATTTGGATAAAAATTGTTGAAATAAGTGGTTGAAAAGTTGTGATATTCTCGTAAAATGCATACTTTGATTTGATATTTTAATTAGATTTTAAGTGAAATCAAGTAGGGGCTAAATTATAAATAGATAAAAATAAGTAATCGACTAGTAATATACTTGTAGGTCATACAAAAATTATGAATAAAGAACAGGATTAACCAAAATTATTATAATTTAAACACATCTGAATTTTAAACTTACTTTTTATATAAATATTTTATTCTCAAATGTAATTTATAAGCACAACTTGCCATAATTTACAAACCCAAAAGAAGGAAAAAAAAATAAAAAATAAAGGGATTGAACCATTCGGTTCAATAAAAAATATTACGAACCTCTCTAGGCTGATTCTCCAATAGGCAAATAATAGAAAATTTAAAGACTATTAAAATCACTTATGAACTAGTTCGTTCATGCTATATATATATATATTATCACTAATTCGATTATTGTACGATCTTTTAATGTTATCCCTTCCTTTATTTTTGGACAGACACTTTATCCATTTTTAAATATAGAAATGTCGTTTAATATCGATAATGCTTGGCACCAGTCTAGTGGACCATGGAGTTAACATAAAATTTGTCCAATAGATTAAAATTCATGTTCAAATCAAATAATGGTAAGGCCCCGTTTGATAAAGATTAAAATCAAATTCAATAAATTTAAATAAAAATTAATCAAATGTGCAGTTAAAAAGTTGGGTGTCTCATAAAATGTGTAGATAAAATTAATTATTCAATTCGATTGAAAATTTTAATTGAAATTTAATCCAAACCAAACAAGGGCTAAATGAATTTCAAAGTTAATTTGGTGTAAAATGTCATTATTCTTCTAAATCTTGATATAGGAAAAAAAAAATTGAGTTGGTAGGAGATAATGACATGCATATCTTTTATGTGGACGAGAGTAAAAGATGAGATTTTGTTGTACTGTTGGTTATGCTTCTTGTACGGATGATTTTACTACTACACTAGCCATCCAATTTTATTTTTAATTTTTAATAAATAGACCTTTGAAAAAATTATAACCACGAAATATGAAGAAGGACAGGCTACTAACCTATTTTTCTTGACTTTTTTTTTAATTATTTTAATAGAATTATTTTGTCGATATACTGTTACAGTCTAGCCCGTGACATTTTTCTTGGCCATATCTGCAGCCGTGAACTGTATTTTTATCTATTTTTTTTACTTCTATTATTCATTTTTGTTCTCCCTTTTACCTTAATTTTAATTTTTGACACATTAAACCCCGTTCGGTGGCTTTTAAAAGTAAAAAAAAAAATTATGTTTTAAATAATATTTTTTGAAGAATGTGTGGTTCAAAAGTAAGAAAAGACTTTAAAAACGTTTAAAATATTTTATTGAACTTTAATTTGGTACACATTAAAATTTTCATTTTCATTATTCTACTCATTTTCAATTACACATTCTTCAATAAAATAATATGTTACATCACATCAATAATTTTTCCTTCTTTTTTCAACCATGCATTCTCCATTAATATACTATTACAGAATACATTCTTCCGAAAATAATATGACTCAAACACACTCTGAGTGAATGTGTCATATGTAGTTGAAAATAAGTATGAGAAATAATGTAAAATAAATGAAAAGAAATCAAACAGGGGCTAAATTTTAGTTTCTTCTTCACTCGTCACATTATAACACAAAAAACTCATAAAGTCATGAAGTTCATCTAGTGAGCTAAATTCTAATTTTATATTTAGGCCATGTTTGAGCCGGATTATAATCTGATTTTAATTTAAGTTAAAGTCAAATAATTAATATCAACCACATCTTTCATGGGTCTTACATTTTTTCAACCACATATTTCAAAAACTTCTATCACAATCCACTAAATATCTGATTTTAGTCCACACCAAACACCCTCTTAATCCATGCTTGGTTTAGCTAAAAATCAAATTTTTAATAAATTTTAATAAAAATAAATGAAATGTGTAGTATATTTAAAAATTGTGAATTCCATAAAATATATAATTGGAAATAAGTTTTAACAAATTAGCGTCTATTCAATTGAGCCACTAGCGGACCGGGGGCACGTGCCCCCCTAGATTTTGGGATTAATTTTTTTTAAAACTAAAATGAAATAGAAAGAAATTAAAACTTCTTCATTTCTCCAGTA